>VDFB02069613.1:0-62593 GCA_007258455.2 Sequoia sempervirens | reverse complement strand
GTTTGATGTCATTATCATTATTCCTCAATATTCAAACTTCAACTGCAAACATATCAAAACACAAAGGTGCACATTACATGGTAAAAGATAAGGTCATTTTTTTTTGGTTTTTGGAGCTTTAGCATTAAAGGAGATTGTGCATGAGGGCCATCGCACATGGGTGAGAAGTGTGCCTACAAGGACAAATCATGGCATAAGAAGGAAGTTGCGCACAAGTACAAGAAAGGAAACATGAGCTATGAAGTGCAAGGCATGCAAGCATGTAGAGTTAAGCTTTTGTAGCATGGTTAGAAAGGAGCAAACTTGAAAGTGAGAAGACACAAGGAAGCATTAGATGGGATCAATGCCTTGGGGCAATGACTAGACCAATGTTTCTAACAATTGTTAGAAAAACAATTGTCTTTGGATTGATTATATCAATAAAGGTTGATAGGTGTCAATAGAATCGCCAAAGGAACAATGGTTGTGCTAGGAAGTTCTAGTTGTGGGCAAGTAATTGCACGATAGTGGTAGGTAGATATAAATCCTAGGGCGAATTGATTGGGTGCTAAGATGTTGTGTGCCTATAATTAAGATGGTCAATCATAGTGTTGGAGTTAGTCAAGTTGGGTGCTAGTGAAGAGTTAGAGGTAGGTTGGCCTCCATGCCATGGAAAATAAGCAAGATAGGATAGAACAAGAGCCAAAGTGCTCAGTGTATTTACAAGCGGTGACTTGTATCTGTGTAAACCACATTTTTCATTAATAAAATAGACCTATTTTCCTGCATGTGTGTGTAGCATGTTAGGCTGCATGCCTGAGCATCCTTTTATTGGGATCCCTAGGCTCGGCTGCATCAGAAAGTATTTAGTTAGACTGAATCTCGAGAGTCGAGTGGTGGACTGCATTATAGTTGTGGGATCTTCAGCTTGATATTTTTCGTGTTCAATTCAATTTACATGGAGATATTATTTGTTGAATGGAGAAGTTTCAAGTAGGGACTTTTAATTGCTCAGTTACTCAACTTGACATATCTAAAGGTTATACAGTACTTAAGGTACTCTTATAGTCCATTAAGTTATTTTGAACTCATTGTTTAGATTATTGTTGATTGAACAAATT
This sequence comes from Sequoia sempervirens, assembly GCA_007258455.2. Taxonomy (NCBI): domain Eukaryota; kingdom Viridiplantae; phylum Streptophyta; class Pinopsida; order Cupressales; family Cupressaceae; genus Sequoia; species Sequoia sempervirens. The sequence goes on along the minus strand of VDFB02069613.1, from coordinate 61,493 downwards.
GGCCTCCTCCTTAACTTATATTCTTGGCAATGCTGTGATTGATTCTCTTTGCAATACTTCACTTGTATGTTATGGTAAATTATGTTGTGTAGCATTTGAATATACAACCTTTGCCTTTCTGTAGAAATTGAGATATTTTTCACAGGCTTCAAATTATATGCTTAAACAAGATATATTTTCTTAAATGACTGAAAAGATTGATTTTTTTGCCTTTACAACAATAATATGTCATTCTTCTCATTTGAGAATGCTGAAGACATTTTCTTACGGATTGCTTTTTTATGTGAGAATAATTTACATTATAAATGCATGTTTCATTCTTGCAGGACCAAGCTCTCACAGGATTTTTTGCTACTGGGCCAGACCTTTTTAGACATTGTCAAGGGTCTGCTCTTGGAGCTACAATCAAGGGACCAAACCTTTCATTTTCCATTGGAAAGTATCTTTCTGGTTGGGGAGATCGATCGTGGGTCTCATCATTACATGGCTTTTCGGAGACTGAAGTTAGTCCTTTTTGTTTGAGTACCCTTGGACAACTATTGTTCCAACCCTCAGAAGGCATCAAATTTGCATGTTCTGGTTTAAATAGATATTGGCCTAGTCCTCGTTCATCTTCAAGGATCTTTAAGTGGAGTGAAATTGGCCCACTTATTCTTTCCAACATTCATTTGAAGGGTTTCAAGAACTGTGGTAGTTCATCTAATTCATTTTTAAATCATCCTCCAGGCTTAGCAGACAATTCCAATTCAAAGGGGATTTCAACACAGTCAGTTGCTTTCTCGGTAGACACAGAGTTCAGTGAGGGCATGCGAATTGGTGGGTGGTTGCAAATAGAAAGGGAAGGTTGGATGCAGGAACCAGGTAGAAAGTCCTTACAGTGGGCCCTTTGCCTTTCAGGGTTTCCCGAGGATGGTTTATGTTGGGGTTTAAATATAGGCCAATCGAGGCAAGATCCATTCAGCATGCGTAGGGGCAAGGAGATAGATTGTCATCCTGACAAGCTTCCACAAATTCAACTGGAGGCTTTTCTCAAGATTGACTGTGGAAAAGGTTTTACTCTGCAACCAGGATTAGTGCATGTGACAAATAGAAATGCCCAAATACCTGCACTAATGCTTAGGTTCGCTTGGTCTCTATGATGTCATCTTTGTGACTTTGCTTTATGATATAAGGATGGAAATTTGTTATCCAATTAAAAAATTCCCTCTTTCCCCCAATCATGTGGCTTAACTTGCATCTTTGGTAGCTTATCAATTCTTTTTGATTTTTGCTTAAGCTATGCATCTGGGTCACATTCTTGCTCTTGCTTTCTGTTGCTTATTCTGAATGAGCTAATGTAATCTTTGTTTCTGTGTGTATTTGTTGTTTACTGCAGAAGAAGAAAATTCATGTGATTATTAATTATTGCTTAGCCGTTATACATGGGAGGCCTTAATTGTTCAAAATGGTTTTCTTTCCTATATTTAATCAAAATACATTTGAGGTTTATTTCAAAATGTTCCTATGATAGTCCTCAGTGTGTACTTTTTGGATTAAACATATTTTAATTAAGTTTCAGTGCCAATTGTATACTTATGCAGAGTAACTGTCAATATTATGTGGATGAATTTGTAAGCCAAATTTCTGGTCCATTTATGTTGGTGCTATTGCATAAATCATAATGGCATAATAGCTAAATAAAGGGCTTGTGATACAATAAGAGGAAAGAGAATTCATATTTAAAGGTAATATGCAGTTGCACAATGAATATAGACTAGAAGTCATAATGCATTGCTTTCATGTTGTATATGATATTAGTGATTTTGGCTAAAATCAACGCACAATTTACAATTTGCCATTTTAATAAAAATAACTTATTCAGCTGAAACTTGATCAGGATTTATAATTCATATTCTGAAGTTGCTTGTGATATATTTGCCTTGATAAAAAAATTTGACCCTCCTGTCGAGAAAATTTTCATCTCCTGAACAATTGGAGGGATACCTGAGCCAATTCCCAGTAACTAGGGGCCTAAATAACTACGATATATGCCATGAAAGAATGCACAACATAGATATTACTGCATCGAAATTCACAAAATCTATAAAGGCTTTTAATAAAAGACTCCTTATTTGTATATTTATGGTATTGGGTCCATCGCCAATAATGAAAGTGGATTCTAGAAAACTTGACAAGCGTAAGGGGAAAATTAAGATAATGATCAGCCAGAACAATCCAATTAAGGCTTCTGCTAAATGGAACAAGCACAATACCGAGACAGTCAGGAGCAGCCAAACTAAATAATGGAAAAAAAATCTGTTGCAGTCAGTGCTCAAAATAACAGCTCAAAGGGGAATTCCAAGGAGCAGCGAATTTAAGATCAGCAACTGAAGTCTGAAATTTGAAAATAACAAGAATGTATATAATGAACTTCAGAGTTTTTCTGTAATTTATTTTCCCAGTAACGTAGTTGATTGACCAAGCAAAGGAAAAATAGCTGTTCATAGATATGCAACAGGATGCAAGACAGCGAAAGCAGATTCCTTTGTGCCAATATGCATTTGATTCATTTAAGTCAGTTAAGTTCATTAGCTGTGCCAAGTAGAGTCCTGTATTTGCAGTAGTCTCTTATCTCTGCAACTCCGGAATTCAGAACAGAACTTTGCATTACTTTGCAGAGTCATCTTTATAAGCTACAAAAAGTGAATTCATGTATTTGTGTTAATCTCTAATCTCTATAACTCAGACTTCAGAACGGAATTTTCATTGGCTTTTGCAGAGTAATCTTTTTAGAAGAGAAACCTTGAATGCAATCCAAACTTTCTAACTGCCACAGCTACTGCTGTTACAGCTTAATTCATTTAATTCACTTGAGTCACTATCATAAGCTGCAAAGAGTAAAGTCTTGTGTATGCAGTACTCTCTATAATTCCAGAATTTAGAATGGCTTTTCATTGTCTTTTGCAGTCATTATGCTTTAAAGAGAAGGCCACAGGCACAGAGCCTTGAACACAATTCATCACTCTAATTGGTGCCGCCGCTGCTCTCCCTTGCCACTTTCAATTGCCTGCTTCCTCTCAAGACAGCAGCTGAATTATCCAAGCTTTCCACTCTTGATTTTCCTCTTTATGTTGGTGGTTACTTTTTTTCCTTTGTTCTTTTTCCGACATTTATCACAGAGCCTTCAGCATTATTATGTGTTGATAGATCTGTGTACTGTCATCATAGACTTCATCTTACCAAGGGTGATGATTTTCCAGTGACTTAGTTGCATTACGCATGGGTGTTGTGTCTGTCTATATTAGATGATTAAAGTCCACAGGATGTCTTTATATTATATAGCCAAACATTTTCTTCATTTAAAGAGAATCTGAATATTTGTAAACCTGCAGTATGTCTTGGCAATAACTTTCTTTTGGCAAGAATTAAAGTTGATACACTTGTCAACATAATTCATATGACAGCTGAGCAAAATCTCCACTTTGGTACACTTGGTCAATATAATTCCTACGTCAGGTATTTGAAAGGATCAAAATCTGGAGGATATTATTTGTTCAGTAACATCCTTTCTCCCAGTATTTTAAATTTTTAATCTGATATTTTTAATGAGCGAGCCTCATCTTTTAAATCAACCTCATTCTTTAAATCAATCATTTGATAATTTTTAGGTGCGTAGATTTTCAAACTAAAAATTAAATATCCACATGCAAAACTATTTTGCAAGTAACTCTTTTGTGTAGTGCCCATACAATGCAAACATGGTGAAAATAAGCGCACCGAAATTGACAACTACTGAAAAAAATAAAACCCAATAATATTGATATATTCATCACAAATTTGACATCAGATTTACACGGAGAAGCACCGTAGGAAACAAATTCTTATGTCAACAATTTTGCATATTTTTTCTCTCTATTTTTTCTCAGGGGAAGACACTTCAGAAGACACTTCAAAATATTGTGTTTTTGAAGACTGTGAGTTCAAAAACCCCAAAGCCAGGGCCTAACCTTAAGTTTTTGACGAGAACAGCTGTTTTTATGAAAAAGAACATGGACAACAGCGACAAGAAGAGCCTATACACGGCTAAACATGGCTTACATTTGGGAACCATCACAAGGGTGACAAGGATGTAAAGGGAGTTTGGATGGCCAGAAGGATATACCTAATTTTTTTGGCAATAAGTTATTTTTTGAAGGCTTTTAGAATTAGATAGACAGCTTCTTTGGGGGGTTTTACAGTGTTAAAGCTTAGTTGACAATCTTTTTTAGATGTCGGCTTTTGTCTTAAATAATCTCATCTATATAAGATTTTTGTGATGATAGATGGAATGGTAATAAAGCAAATTGAAGCAGCCGGTGTTGATAGATTTGAAATTTAGTTTTCATTCAAGAATGGATGGATAGGTTGATCTCATGAATAATTGAATAATGCAAACTGCTTTTCTCAGTAGTTTTTTAATAGATTTATCAAAGCTTTGTAATGATATTGTGCAATATTAGCTTCAGTAGAATAAAAACCTACAATTGATGTGATTTCAAATCCAATTCGGATTTGAATGCTAAAATAACTTGTAGTCAGGTTAGTGAGGAATTTGAGGATGATTGTGAATACTCTAAAGTAGAATAAAAACCTACAATTGATGTGATTTCAAATCCAATTCAGATTTGAATGCTACAATAACTTGTAGTTTAGGTTAGTGAGGAATTTGAGTAAGATTGTGAATATTCTTAAATATCACTCGTATCAAATTTGGGAGAGTAATCATTAATCATTTATGTAGAATAACTTTTAAGCATTTCAAGTTTTGGAATGCAACAAGATAATGAACCTTGAAATCTGTAATAGTGAGAATGCTCTTGTCGATTTTTTTTGGGTTAGTCAAGAAAAAATATACTTAAGGTCACTTTTCATGCATAAAGTGAAGTTTGGCAACTTTATGGTAAAATCAAATATTAACTTCAACTCACCTAATTATCTGATGTTTATTGCTCATGATGGTAGATGTTGATTTGTAAAATCAAGTCGAGATGTTGGACTACAAGGTTAAAATGGCAATGACCTAAATTAGTAAAGTCTAGAAGTTATTGAGAAGAGTAGATTGTTAAAGTTTGAGGTGAAATAGTGAAGTGGACGAAGTAGTTAGAATATAATTGTGTAGTGACTTTTAGCATTAAAGTTTTGGGCCAAACTTTGTAATCTAATCATTAGGATGAGGCAAAATTTGAAATTTGAGGTAGATTGTAGGCTTTGCTTCTTAGAAAGAGAGATAAGAAGGGTGTGATAAGTAAGACAAAAGGAGAAAAACTTAAAAACAATTAAAACACAAATTAATAAAATGTAACATAGTAATAATTTTTTTTATTGAGATCAATGATCTTATGAAAGTATTATGAAAATTTAAATATAGATAACATTATAGAAATAACATGGTGCAAATAATTTAATAATGTGATCAAAGTAAAATATTATTTTAGAAATATTGAACAAAATCTATCAAAGACTACCCACTAGGATCTTTTACATTTGTGATGTGATACACATTGACCTTGAGCTTTTCCACTTGACCAAAGTTCTCAAATTTAATGGCTATTGTAACAAACTCATCTCTAAGAATTTAGACAAGCTAAGACTCATTAATTCTAAACCATATGATAATGACTTTGGCATTGTCCTTATTGCTAGTCTCCCCTAAATTAAAGTTGTATCCAATATAATGTCCAAAATCCTTCACAAAAAAGACTTCAAGTGTGCCTTCAAACCCTTAACTTTTGTTAGAAGTCTCATTCCTTCAACCAGAGATCCAAGATTTTTTTTCTCAATTTGGTTTTTAGAAGATTAATTGTTCGTGTGGGACGTTGTATATCCATGATACCAGTCATTCCATCAACACTAGGATCAAGGAGCATAGTGTTGACATTAGACATGAGTGAGTTGTTAAATGTTCTGTAAGAATTGGCTATGAAGGTAGCCACCCAAGATCTAGAGGCTTAACAGAAAGCACAAGCATAAGAGAGATAGAAGCAATATGACAAGAAAAGACTATATTCTACCAATAATGCAAATAGAATGTAATGAGTTAAAGTACATAGGAGACCCCTTGGTTATATAGCCAAGGTGAGAACATAGAAGGGCATAAGATTATGACAAGTGTCATAATCTTATGACATGAGACAACTATGAAAAGCTATCACTCTACCTAAAGTGGAAAAGTGATAATGTGATAATCACCACAAATGGTGGATGACCCACAAAAGGTGGAGAGGTAATCACATGATGTGTCCACGAAAGGTGGATGCGATAAAGTAATAACATGATAAGTCCACCAAAAAGTGGAAATTCTCCAACAACCTCCTATGTGGTCCCTAAGTAAACTTAACTAAGGTGTAATAATGACCTAGGACAAGGTACAACACTTTTAATTACACCAACACCCCCCCTTAAGTGCAACTTAGGGAGAATGTACACAAAAAAAACAATGCAAGATGGGTCCCGACAACTAGGCCATGTTAGGTACCCATGTACAAATGCAATGCAATCTCTCATAAAGTAGAGAAAAGGAGAAAACCATGTGGGGAAAAACTCCCCCCCAAAAGAGAGATGAAAAAAAACAAAAAGTGCACTCAAAAAGATGAGAAGGGCAAAACCTCGAGTGAGGAAAAAGCCCCCCCAAAAGAGAGAATGAAGAAGTCAAGCGATCTCCTCAGATGAAACATCCCGCACCCCCAAGAGAGCTCGCAAATGATGATATATACTCTCAGTGAAGGGTTTGGTGAAGATATCTACAACTTGTGCTGTAGGACAATACTGCAAATCAATGACTTGCTCTTGTATCAGCTCCCGAATGTACTGCATATGAACCTCGATGTGTTTGGTCCTTTGATGTTGAACCGGATTCTTCAAGATTTGGATGACACTCTGATTGTCACAATGAATGACGATGGGATGAGGAATAGTGAATCCAAACTCAATGAGAATATGTTGAAGCCAAATAGCCTTAGTTGCGACATTAACAGCCCCTCGATACTCAGCCTCAATCGAAGAAAGAGCAATAACATGTTGCTTCTTACTCTACCAACAAATGGGGCCAGAACCAAGATGGAAGCTATAGCCAAAAGTGGACTTATGATCATCAAGATCGCCAGCCCAATCAAAATCTGTATATCCCACCAAGGTAAGTCCTGTACTTGCTGCATAGTGAGTCCCATGATGATGTGTACCTTGTATGTAATGCAAGATGCGTTTCGTTGTTTTCCAATGAAGCTCATGCGGTTCTTGCATAAAGCGTGAAACCATGCCAACTGCAAAGGAGATATCAGGGCGTGTGTGAGTCAAGTATATGAGACTTCCAACAAGCTGACGATACAAAGTGGCATCAACAAGTGGAGTAGAACACTTAGCCTCAAGCTTGACTCCTGAAAGAAGGGGAGTAGGAGCAGGCTTACAATAAGCCATGTGAAATTGAGCTAGAAGATCAAGAGCATACTTTGGTTGTGAAAGAGAGATCCCAAAAGCTAACCGAGTGATCTCAATCCCAAGAAAATAGTGCAAAAGGTCCAAGTCAGTCATAGGAAATTTGTCTTCCAAAGCAGATTTGACACTGCCAATGATGGATGAGGTACTCCTTGTAATGATCAAGTCATCAACATATAGCACAAGTACCAAATGAGAGTCATCCTATCGCAAAATGTAGACATTCGGATCTAAATGACACCTGGTGAATCCTACTGAGAGAAGAAAGGAATCCATCTTGGCATACCAAGCCCTAGGGGCCTATTTGAGGCCATAGATAGACTTCCTCAATCTGCAAACCAAAGAAGAATCTTGTAGGAATCCCTGCGGCTGCTCCATATAAATCTCTTCATGAAGATCCCTGTGAAGAAATGCACTCTTCACATCCACCTAGTGTACAACCCAACCATGAGCTGCAACAATAACAAGTGTCAAGCGAATGGAGTTCATCTTAACAACGAGTGCAAAGGTCTTTGTATAATCAACACCTGGAACCTGTGAGAAACCTTTTGCTACAAGTCAAGCCTTGTATTTATCCACACTTCCATCCGTTGCATACTTAGTCCAATAGATCCACTTACATCAAACCATCTTTCTCCCCTTAGGGAGTGGAACTAAATCCCATGTGTGGTTCCTCATTAAGGAACTATACTCTTCCTCCATTGCTGAATCCCACTCTAGAACTCCTGATGCTTCCTTGAAGGACTGTGGATGTGAAGCACTAGCAATAAAAGGCATGTGGAAAATCCTAATGTTGTGACTGAGTCCTTCGAGTATCTGAAGGATCTCCAACAAGAGAATCTGTTGACTCAAGAGTTTGTCGAGCCCAACGAGGTCTAGTAGGAGATGAAGGATGAGGCTCCTCAACTACAAGTGGACCCTGCGAAGGTGTGATCCTGCGAGTCAGAGTTGAGGGAGAATCATCATTGGAGTCACTATCATCACTTTCCACTATGGAGGAAGGAAGATGAGGATTAGAGGCCAAGCTAGGAGAGCTTTTTTCAAAGTGAACACTCCTCTCAATGAATAGCTCATGTGTCTTTGGATCCAAAAGTCTATATGCCTTAAAACCTTCAAGATATCCAACAAAGATGCAAGGCCTACTCCAAGGTTCCAATGCCTTGCACTTCTCTGGAGGTATGTGTGCCCAAGCTGGACAACCAAAAACTCTGAAGTGTCTCACAACCGGTTTTCTACCACACCAAGCCTCAAAAGGAGTCATACCCTTCAAAGCTTTATGGGGAACCCGATTTTGGATATGAGTGGCACAACTAATAGATTCTGCCCAAAATTGAGGACCAAGAGAACGAGCATGCATCATGCAACTAGCCATCTCCTTAAGGGTCCTATTCTTCCTTTCAACAACACCATTCTCCTGTGGAGTGTAGGTAATTGAATGCTGAAGAGTAGTCCCCTCAAGAGTACAAAATTCCTCAAGTCTATTGTTCACATATTCCCTTCCATTGTCTGTGCGAAGAATCTTAACTTGCTTCCTTGATTGCTTCTCAACATGAGCCTTGAAGGCTAGAAATTTGTCAAACACTTAACTCTTGTGAACAAGAAAGTAGACCCATGTGAAGCGGAAGTAGTCATCAATGAAGGTGAGGACATAGTAGGCCTTGCTAAATTATGGCACTGTAAATGGACCTGCTACATCACTATGAACCATTTGAAGAACTTCCAAAGCTCTCCAAGACTTCCCTTTATCAAACTTCTCTTCAGGATGCTTACCCAAGGAACAACCTGAACATACACATTCAGAAAAGCTGATTTGAGGGAGTCCTGTAACCATAGCCTTGGAGCTAAGCTGCTTAAGATAGCGGTAATTGAGATGTCCAAACCACTCATCTTATAGCTTACTTTTTGAATTTGAATGAGTGAGCAAGGTTGTAGAAGGAGACTTAGGCATAAAGTGGGAGAATGAGTAAAGCCGTGTGTTGTGATTAGCTTGTCCCATTGCAACCAAGGCATCATACTTAAGTTCTTTGACCACAACTGAATCTGATAGAAACTCAACTTTCTTGCCATCTCCAAAGTGAGTGATTTAGTAGATTGAAAGAAGATTGACACTCAAGTTAGGAACATAAAGAACATTCTCAAATGTTCCATTATCCATGACAACTGAACCTTCGCCTTCAACTTCCACTTGAGTATCATCTCCTACGAAGATGTGAGGTACCTTAGATGGCTCCAAAGAAGAAAGATGCTCCCTTGTAGAACCCATATGATGAGTGGCACCTGAGTCAAGTATCCATTGTTGTGAAGAACCTGAAGTAGCCACAAATGCTTGCCCTTTTCCTTTTGATTGTGAGGAAGTGGAAGGAGATGAATCCTTCTTCTTGTAGGCAAATGGCAAATTGATGTTGTTCTTCTTGATGATGTTTGTCAACTCATCAATTTGCTTAGTGTGGAAATGATGCTCATCATGACCAAACTTCTTGCAATATGAACAAGTTGGTCTCTCCTTGCTTGAATTTCCCTTCTTGGGAGAAGATGAAGAATTCCCTTGTGTGGAGAGGATGATTGTGCTTTATCTTGTTGTGTCTTTGGCTTAGATTGTTTCTGCTTCTTGTTGGAACCCTTTCCTTGAGTCCCCCTGTTTCCCTTGATTAGCCACCAAAGCTTTGGACTTTGAAGACTTGAGAACCCCCATGCTTATCAATTTTGCTTGCTCTAATATCAACATTTCTGTGAATGCATCAAATGAAGGCACAGTGAAAGAACTACCCACTGTCAAGTGATGGGTTTGGAAGCTAGAAACAAATACTACATATTCTGATGGAAGCTTTCCCAACAAATTGTAGACCAACTATGCATCCTTCTTATCAATGCCACAATCCTTAAGCTGTGCTCTTAGCTCATTTTCCTTAGTGACATAGTCTTGGATTGTATCAAAATTCTTGGGATCTAACATTGTGAGATCATTATCAAGCTGATAACCTCTAATCTCATCAACTTGGCCATACAATTGACCAAACTTTTCCCAAGCCTCTTTGATTGTTTTACACTTTTCAATTTGAAAGATGAGATCTTTTGATACATATTTCCTTAAAGTTCCAAGAGCCATAGTATTTTTAGTGAGCCAATCCATATGAGCAACATGATCAACTTTAAGATTAGATGACGCAACAACAGTTCCATCAATATAATGAGTTAATCATTTTTCCATTAACTTACTCCAAGCATCAATTTTCCAAGAAGTATAGTTATGTGGAGTTAACAAAGGATACTTAGGAGAACCCATAGCATAAAAATGAAAGAGAAAAAGATAGAGAGAGAGGAACAATCACACAAGACACCCCCCAAATTCACTCAATCAAAGAACCCCCCTTCCAAAAAAAAAAAAGATGATTTGGCACTTTATACTTAGTGCGTGTACAATGGCCACTTGCAAGCCAAGCAAAGTGGGCTTCTGATTTTCAATGTTTTAAATAGCCTTAAGTAGGCTACAACATACTCAAATGACTGATACAAAAGACCAAAGTAAGATCTTAGCTTTACAAATGCCAAAATAGGCCAAAAATGACCAACTACTGAAAGTACAATTTCTGATCACAATCACTACAAACTGATAGCACCACTGTGAAGTTCAGAAAATCATGCACTTTCAAAAAAATTGGCACTTGAAAAGGAGTTCGTATGAGCTTGAACGGAGCCTCAGAAGTTGCAAAATGGTGACAATTCAGCTACACCTGTAAAAAATTGAATTTTCTGGAAAATCCATGCATTAACATCAGAAATTGATTATACCAACACGTAGAGCATGAAAAATTAGCCAAAATAAAAAAAAAATTGTACCAAAAAAGACCTCAAAATGACCAAGATATCTGCATTTGAATTTGAACTGCAAATTCAAAAGCTTCAATTGTGAGGGGGTCTAAAATTTTCAAAATCCTACCAACGTAATGCTGACGTTAACAATTCATCTGTTTAAATTTGACAGTCTGCAGGGTATTAAAAAAGAATATTCGCCCTCTAACAAAATATTTGTTGATCGACTTGATTTTGACAGAATATGTTGAGCATGTGATAGAATATTCTCCCACCGTTCACTGCCGCTGGTGGAATCTTCGGCCTAGAATATTCTCCTAAATGCCATCGATTCTATTCTTTTCGCCGGATTTTTTTGAGCGTCGCCGGTTTTGAGGATGCCAGCTAAAATTGTCAGTCGGCTGAAATACAGACCGCTTGTTGGTTGGTAGAGTGGGGGCCGGGTGGCAGCAAAATGCCACACCACGTGGCTTCTGCGAAAGCCCCCGCAGTACAGTGTATTGCGGTCTCCAGTACTACTTGCGATTACAGTAGCAGTTTTTTTTTTTTTTAGAAAACAAACTTTGCAATATCTATAAAAAACTGCGAATTTCTTTAAAGAGATATTTCAAAAAATTATTTCGTAGAAAATATTAAATTTTTTTTTACAAAAAATAAAATCTTACCGCCTGCATAATTATGATGACCTGGGGGGCCGTACAACTCCCTAGGCAAATTCTTTTTGCCTCATCGGACAACTTCTCCGATTTGGATGAATTGGCAATCAATTTAGGGTTTTTTGCCCTTCTGGACGCGATGGCAATGCCCTTTTTGGTTGAAAATGCTCCAAAATGGTAGCTAGCTCCTAGATCTAGAAACCACCTCCAATCTTCAACCCTTTGTAGATTTGGCCTCCAATGTCCAACTGAGACGAAACAAAAGGAAAATATAACTATTTCAGACACTCTGGATGCAATGGCGAGCTTAGATATGATGCAACAAGCTCTCAAAATGCACCTGCAAAACAAGGCCAAAAATGGAACCCTCTAAGAATCTCTCCAAAATGACAATCCAAAGGAACTCCAATAGCTCTCATACCATGTAACAATTGGCTATGAAGGTAGCCACCCAAGATTTAGAGGCCTAATAGAAAGCACAAGCATAAGAGAGATAGAAGCAATATGACAAGAATAGATTGTATTCTGCCAGTAATGCAAATAGAATGTAATGAGCTAAAGTACATAGGAGACCCCTTGGTTATATAGCCAAGGCGAGAACATAGAAGGGAATAAGATTATGACACGTGTCATATTCTTATGACATGAGACAACTATGAAAAGCTATCACTCCACCTAATAATGTGATAATCACCACAAATGGTGGATCACCCACAAAAGGTGGAGAGGTAATCACATGATGTGTCCACGAAAGGTGGATGTGATAAAGTAATAACATGATAAGTCCACCAAAAGTGGAAATTCTCCAACAACCTCCTATGTGGTCCCTAAGCAAACTTAACTAAGGTGTAATAATGACCTAGGACAAGGTACAACACTTTTAATTACACCAACATGTTCCTTTGCAAAACACTCCTCCAACACCAAACATCTCATTTGATTCGTAATTGCTCAAGTCCTTGTTAAAGAATATAACATTTTCAAGAGAAAACTAAAATAAGTGATGGAAATTGGTAACCACCTTATAAATCTCAATTGGGATGAAGGGTGGAGATTAAGTTTTACATGGCATCTAATGTTAAATTCCTTCAAAATTAATTCTTCCTCTTCTTGACATCTCTCTCTTCCTCCCGCTCTTTCTCACTTTTCCTTGTTTCACTTGTGACCTCCCTCCTCTTGTTTACCATTTATTTCCATTTTTCTCTACTTAATTCCCCCTCTTTTCTCCATTTCTTATGCTTTCCATGTCTTAGTCTCCCCCTCTTTCCCAACCGTGGTGCATGGACCATTTTCACTAGTTTCCTTTCTAGCAACATTTTTCTACCTATCTTTCCTTTTTTCCTTGTTTTCACATTATGTTTATTGTTAACAGATTAATCTATCTCTCACTTCACTCCTTATTGGTTGCATCTTATTATTTATTTTTATTATTATTAGTGTAATATTAATCAAATAGTGCAATGCCAAAATTTCTCAAATATTGTGCAACACGATCAAGAAATTGCCAAAAGTTCTCCAATTAGTCACTCAAAATGCATTCTTTGCGCACCTGAAGAGTCTCTACCATGCATATCAAGCTTGCTAGTTTAGATATAGTAAAAATACTCCCAATGTTTGGATTTTCATTTTGTAGGATGTAGCATTCAATGGCATATTTAGCTCTCAATTTGCACTTTCACAACATTGCAATCAAGTAGACCTTTTATAATATCTAGGCCTTGCAAGATATCCATGGTTTATGACAAAAAAGTGGAAATGACATTGAACTATTAAAAGTGTTCGAAAGATTGCTCTAGGGTGACATTTCCAATTCAATCCTAGTCCCCTCCACTTGTGGGGATCCATGCAAAAAATTGATGACATTCTTCTACGATCATATCAACCAAGAATAACCATTTGCCATTTATCAGTCAAAACAAAAATCCTATTATTGATCTAACAAAAAAAAAATGCTTTTGCTAATCTCCAAAGGAGTGATTTATAGCGGGAAGGTTATGGAAAACAATGTGATCTTGAGAATTACATACAATCTGAGAGGCTTGTCATGTCTAGTCGTAAGCACATGAGTAGATATCTAACACATACTGGTTGTATCAACTTCATTTTTTGTCAACTTAGAGGTGCTCAAATTTTTAAGAGTTGTTTGAAAACTTATCATTCTACATTACTCGAAGCATCCCATGTTTCAAGTGAATCACTTGCTATTAATTTTGGTGAATGGTCGATTGCATGATTAGCTAGGAAACTTGCCATTTGATTCCCTTATCTAAAACAAGGTTTATAAAGGACAACATTCTGTCAAAACCAAGGCCACACCAAATCCTTGATGTTATTGAGCTTCTAGTTCTAGCAACATTGAATATTATTATTGAATTCCCTTCTATTTGTACTTTAGTTATCTTGTTATGGTACAAACTTGGAGACCAAGTAGAAGGGCTCGAGGTTTTGCCTCATCATTAGTGCTTCATGGCAATTTATGGAGGTTGCGTCAATAATTTTCCTTTTTTATTCTCTCATGACATAGACCTAGAAACACTAGGATTGCCATCAGTTGCTTCATTGACAATTAGTTTTAGGCTTCACATTGGAGGACAAAGCCATTTTATATTTTTTTATGTTAACCTTTTGTTGGTTGACCCACTAGTTCCATGAATGGGGGAAGGTTTGAGAAACCCCCACTTTTAAAATAATTGGTTGTTCCAATTGGAGAGGCATATTCTTTTGTGACTATTCTCTTACTCTTGCCATTACTACCTTGTTAATGACAATCTCCAATTTCACTAGAAATGTGAACTCTAGTAGGAATTGTTATGCGAAATTTCTTCTATTACACTCTTGTATATGCTATATCACCATTGAAGGATTGACTATCCATATTCAAGGAAAACAAGTACTCATTTGTAAGACTAGCTAACTGTACTATAGGAAAGAGTATCCCTTTTTCACACTTAATTTGAATTAATTAAAATGGACTAAATTATGCCTTAATTTAGTGTTGTAATTAAGTTTAGGGCCTTATTTATTAAAATGTACTTAATTGTTCCTTGTTTATGGTGTTGTAAGGTGTACCTTTACACTTTCACACTAATCTAGGGATTTATTAATTAATTGAGGTTAATTATGCCTTAAATGACCTTTAATTCAAATCCAAGCCTAAATAATTGCATTTTCCGAAGGATAAAACCCGACATTCATAAATGCCATTACATAACACTTAACACTTAACATTGGAGAATGTGTGTCTTAGGTAAGTGACCTAGGACCGATTCACCCAAGGGTGAATGGGTCCTCACTTGGGCCTAGGACCTAAATTTAAACTATGTTTTTGGTTGTATTTCAATGATTTCAAATGTATATTCACATGTCAGCTTGTGTTATTTGAATTTTAGGAATTAATTTTAAGATATGTATAAATAAGAGGTCATTTCACTATATTTCATCCTAGAATTTTATGTGTCTTCATGAGATCAAGCTAGAGCATTATCAAGAGAATTCAAGAGCATTTCAAGGAATTCAAGAGAAAATTTATTGAAGATTTATTGTAGCAATCAAGATCTTATCATCATGTCAAATTCTTACTGTATCATGCATGTTGTTGGAGCTAATATGGGTATGTAGTGTTCAAGATCCATTCAAGCACTCAAAGACATTGTTTCTAATCAAGTTTTATTATCAAGATCTACATCTATTGAAGCCACTTCATGCTTGTTGCAGATTTGCATTCCAAGGTTTAATCAATGGTTTGGATTTATTTTTGACTCTCCAATAGTGAAACTCGAGAATCAAGGACTACAGAAATAGGAGCAGAGAACCCATAAAGAATTTCTACTGAGTCCTCAGTGAGCTTCAAAAAGGAACTTTTGGTGACTGGTATATATCATTCTCCCTTTCTCAGATCTTCTTTTTGATTGTTGGTTCCATTATTTTTCAATATAGTCTTTCATTTGCACGTTATAGCTTTCATTTTGGAGTTTATTTGATGGTTTTAATATTTCTCCCCAAAGTGCTATTTAACTCATACCCCCGTCCTAGTAGAAAAGAGAAATTTGCAGATTCACACTTTGACTTGACTCACCTTTTGGTTGATATTCCTTTCATTGTGTGGATCTCATTTCCTAATGAAATTAGAGAAGTAGGACCCCTTTTCCCTCTTTGGATCCACATTTCCATTTCGCGAAATTCCCCTATCCTATTTTTCTTTGTTTCATTTTGGTGAACCTGATCTTGTACAGTAACATTCTAAAAATTAGAGTCCTTTTAGCCCTAGATCTAAGTTTTGCAATAGATTGCATTAGGTTTGCATTATTTGCATTACATTTAGGGTTCTCTAAATCTCACACTAGTTTGCATTGCATATAGGGGTTTAAATTTGCATATTTGCATTTTTTAAATCTAAAAAATTCAAAAAATTGCATGGATATTACATTGATTTTGCATGGTGTTTGCATATTAGTGTAGTTTTCATCATTTATATTCAAAAATTGGATAAAAATTTCATTTCAAAAAGTGTCATATAGTTCATCATTTGTCATTAGTTTTACTTGCATTTACACATCAAATTCTGGAAAATTTTGTTACAAAAATACCAGTCTAAGACTTAGAACAAAGAACACATCTAATCACTCAGAAATTGCATTTTTCAATTTAAAAAAACCCTATACTAGGACCCATTCACCCCTGGGCGAATGAGTCTATGGAGACCTACAAAACCCAACTTTTTTGAGCTTTTTTCTTGGTTTTCTACACTTCCTAGGCCTATTGGTAACCTATCGTATCAGTCTATAAAGTTTCAGAAATTTTTGTTTTATGCATCTAGGTCTAAACATCCATTTAGTGGTCATTTTTAAATCATTCCAAAACTCATTTCAATATTTGTTTACATTTATGAAGCATTTCATAAATTGGATAGCTTATTTTCATGTTAGCATGTTTCCTTTTAAGAGATATGGTTTTGACATGGTTGAGAATGGATTGTATAAGTATAACATCCCCTCTTATGAGTTCAATTTAGAGCAAAGAAATAAGATCATTAAGAAACATGTTAGCTGTCCTTCCACTATCTTTCCTAGTTATGAGAACATCTTAGAGCAAGAGAATCAAACCATTGTCACAATCCTTACTTATCTATCCCTCACTCAAACCCTACTATCTCTCCCATTTGTGAGGACACGAGCATAGATAACAATGAAAACCATAATTGTTCTTCTCTTGGTACCTCTCCTATTGGTGATGAAGGTGTCTAGGTGAAAGAAGATACAATCATTAAGAATCATGAAAGTCGTGTTTGTCCCTCTCCTCCTCCCACTTGGGAAAATATTCCGAGACAATAAGATGAGATCATTGACACATTTCTTCACATTACTTTACCTAGTCTCCATTCATCTCCCAACATCTCTCCTACTTGTGAGAATGCTTTAGTGAAATAGGATACAATTGTGGACAATCATGAAAATCACATTTTTGAAGAGGATATGTTGGTGTTAAAAGATCCAATCATTGAAAACAATGAAAATTCTATTTGTTTCTCTTCCCCTACCTCTCCTACTTGGGAAGAAATTATAGGACATGTGGATGTAATTGTAGATAACCATGACAATAAAATTTGTTCTTCCCCTAATATCTCTCCTAGATGTGAAGAAGATAGTTTGGTGTTAGAAGATACACTTATTGAGAGTCATGAGAATCCTATTTCTTCCTTTCCTAATGCTCCTACCATTTCGAAATATCTATTTGAATGAAAGGATCCAATCATTGGTAAGAAAGAAAATCATAGTTCTTCTCTTGATTCCTCCATTACTTGTGATGAAGCTATCCTACAAAATACAACCTATAGAATGTGATCAACATCTTGCTTTCTCCTCTACCAAAAGCTCCCCTACTAGGGAAGATATCACAGTGCAAGAAAATGATAGAATTGATGTGAATTCCTTAGATGAAGATGATGAAGTGGCATTAGACTCCTCTTCACTAAGAGATCATGAAAGTAAGGACAAGTCTTTTGACGTTATGCACATTAGATATCCCTTGAAGCGATTTCTTGAGCCACTTGTTACCATCTAGCCAACCTCACATCAACCTCAAATTCAAAATAAACCTATGCTTATCTTAGAACCACCTACAAGGCAACTTGATAATGATAATGTGTCGCAACAATCGAGTTACAATACCTTTGCTCATACATATAACACTAGAAACAATCCTCAACCAAGACAAACAACTCAAACATCCCTCCCATTGCCTCAACTTACCTTTCCTAGTGCTCCTCATTTGCCTTTACATAGTGGAAAGGAGTATGATCTTGTTGAACAAATTAAATACTCCTACTAAGATATCCTTATGGGAACTTATTCAATCCTCACCGAATTACAATAATATGCTTCAAACAACCTTACAACAAGTTGTGATTCCTCTTGATACAAATTCAAATGACGTGGCATCCCTAGTTCAAGGAATGAATGTGGTTAATTTAGATATTGTTTTTAACCAAAGTGAGTTACCCTCCTTGGAGGTTCAAAAACAAAATGAATTTCATGATAATAGCCCTTGTTAATAGGATGAGAATAAATAGAACCCTTGTTGATAGTGGCTCAACCCTTAATGTATGTAGCATAAACCTTTTGGATGAGATTGGAGTAGATAAAAGCCAAACTCAACCTAATTCTTTATCTATTCATGGGTTTGATAACATAGGAAAAAAATTGATTGGTGTGATAATATTACCTATTACAATCAGGAAAGTAACATTACAAACTCAGGTCCATGTTATGCCTCATGATCTTTCATACAATCTCCTCTTGGGGAGACCATGGATTCATGAAATGAATGGGGTGCCTTCTACTCTTCATTGTAAAATGAAGTATATATGTACAACAAGAAACTATATACAATCAAAGCTGATCCTGAGCCTTATAGTGCTTTGCTCATTGGGAAAAATAAGGAAAATCCTTTGATAAAATTGACACCAACTACACAAGTAGAACCCGTGCAAAAGAAAGAAAAAGAAAAGCATATTGAAGAAGTTACAATGTTACTAGAAGATGATTGGGGTTCCTTGGATTTCACACCTACATTCATGGGTGAATACAAGATCACAACAAAAGAATCCAAAAAGGGAAATGAAAAAGCGGTAATGTCAACACAAAATTTGAAAGCATCCACTTGAACCACTTTAGGAGAAGAAGTAAATTACACAACAAACTTTGATGAAGTTGACTATGAGCAACCACCAAATCCGAAAAAAATGAAAAAGATTTATGGAAGAGGTTATGAACTTATGAAACAACTTAGTTATAGTGGAAAAGGATGTGGTGCTAGAGAATAAGGTATCCGTGTCCCTATAGAGCCTAATACACAAGAAATCGCTAATGGCCTTGGTTATTTTCCTTCGAAAGAAACAAAAGTATCAAAAAATCCTTCACTCAACATCAACACCCTTACAAAATATTCTTCCAAGATAACTTTAACTTTGGCGCATCTTGAACTAATAGATACTACATGTGGGAATATCTCATTAGATATGCATCAAGTTGATGCTTTGTTTATTCATTACTCATTATAATCAATAACATTAGTTGTTGCTCCTTGTCATGTGGTAGTATATTC
Source organism: Sequoia sempervirens (assembly GCA_007258455.2). Classification (NCBI taxonomy): domain Eukaryota; kingdom Viridiplantae; phylum Streptophyta; class Pinopsida; order Cupressales; family Cupressaceae; genus Sequoia; species Sequoia sempervirens. Next base: position 41,976 of record VDFB02069613.1, on the reverse strand, counting down.
ATTACCATGTATAAGGGCATAAAGTTGGTTTTATGCAATCATATTTTTATTTTTTCAAGGAACAACATATCGTTATCCACTTTTGGCTCATCCTTGTCCTAATCTTAGTGGGGGCAAGGAGTTAGATGGCCTTGTCCTAGTTTTGACATTTGATGTCATCCCTTTGGCTAGTTGTCCACCTTCCATATATATTGATTGAGATTGGGATGTAGACGACCTGCTATAGGTTGACTCGCATGTGCCTTACTAGTATTTTTATTTATTTTCTTTTGCATGTTTATTTGTGTGATTGCATGTGCATAACGTGATCCCCCCATATTTTTTTGTTTGATGTATCTCTCTTTATGTGGATTCCTCTATTTTTATCTACATTCTTCTATATGTCGTAAACATTTTACCTTTTTCGCTTGTCTTGTATTTTCATTTTGGGGATAACGCAAGGTGTTGAGACATTTAGGTCTCTTCCATGTTGACCTGATTTTTTTTTTAATTTTTACTCTCTATGTGCCATTCTTCCAATTCTATGAGTATTTGGGGAATGATGACGTTTCTGGACTCTATAACAACATTGTAGCAAAGATATTCTGACCTCGAATCCATAGATCCCTTATGTATTTTTGGGGGAAACCTCTCCTTCCTTTTTCATGATGTAGCTTCATTTCAGAAACATATGACTTGGCATAGGGCTTTTCGAGTAAGCTCTCAAGTCTTAGGATTGAACATTGGCTACTTTAAAGCAATTGCTCATGACAATGGTGTGGCGATTTCTTTAAAGTGGGGGCATACATTGACGATATCTTTCAAAATTTCTCATGTTTCATGGTGTGATTTTCTTTCTTCGTATGATATGTCCATTTCTGGGTGGTGTCTTTGGGTTTTATGTCCTCCAAGAGTGTGATATTTCTTAGCATACGAATTTCCTCTTAGTGGTGATGACTTTCCTCTTAGTAGTGATGCGACAGACTACATTCCCTAAGAAAGTGAATCTCTTACTTTTGACTTGTCCTCTCTTGGAGACATTAGGCGCAATGTTCCCTAAGAAGAAGACCTTACATGACTAAGAAAAATCCCTTTGAACAAACTTATACTAGCTTAATTGTTCATAAGTGTTTAACATAATACAACTTATTAACCTTATGAAGCCCGAAACCCTAAATTCAAGGCCACTAAGCATAACACATCTTGCTTGTCAGTGAAGCCTTGCCTTGTTCATAGGTGTTTAGCATAACACAACTTGTTAAGCCCTATGGAGCTCAAAACCTTATTCAAGGCCACCAAGCATAACACACCTTGCTTGCCAGTGGAGCCTTGCCTTGTTCATAAGTGCTTAGCATAACACAACTTGTTAAGCCTTATGAATCACATAACCTTGTATTGTAGAATCTTATTGAATTTTTCAGAGGGACAAATTTGATATGATTTTCCACCCTTTGGGAGACTCACCTAGTGGACAGCCTGAGGTTCCGCTACCCCAGAGTGAGCACGTGACAAAAAGCTTAGATGTATTTTGCTCCACATCGAACAATCTAGGCTTGATCTTCCTAGTCTTTGATGTTGTATCATTGAGTATATTTTTCATTGTTATATACACGTGCCTTGAATGTCTACTTTAGTGTGAGTTTGACATGGGGTCATACTCTCACTAAAGTGGGGGCTAAATGTAGTATAGGAAAAAGTATCCCTTTCTCACACTTAATTTGAATTAATTAAAATGGACTGAATTATGCCTTAATTTAGTGTTGTAATTAAATTTAGGGCCTTATTTATTTAAATGGACTTAATTGTGCCTTGTTTATGGTGTTGTAAGGTGTACCTTTACACTTTCACACTAATCTAGGGATTTATTAATTAATTGAGGTTAATTATGCCTTAATTGGCCTCTTTAATTCAAATCCAAGCCTAATTAATTGCATTTTTTGAAGGATAAAACCCAACATTCATAAATGGAATTACATAACACTTAACATTGGAGAATGTGTGTCCTAGGATCCATTCACCCAAGAGCGAATGGGTCCTCACTTAGGCCTAGGACCTAAATTTGAGCTATGTTTTTGGCGGTATTTCAATGATTTCAAATGTGTATTCACATGTCGACTTGTGTTATTTGAATTTCGAGAATTAATGTTAAGATGTGTATAAATAAAAGGTCATTTCACTATGTTTCATCCTAGAATTTTTATGTGACTTCATGAGATTAAGCTGGAGCATTATCAAGAGCATTCAAGAGCATTTCAAGGCATTCAAGAGCAGATTTATTGAAGATTTATTGTAGAAATCAAGATTTTATCATCATATCAAAGTCTTATTGCATCATGCATGTTGTTTGAGCTAATATGGTGATGTAGTGTGCAAGATCCATTCAAGCATTCAAAGGAATTGTTTCTAATCAAGTTTTATGATCAAGATCCACATCCATTGAAGCCACTTTATGCTAGTTGCAACTTGCATTCCAAGGTTTAATTGAGGGTTTGGATTTATTTCCAAATCTCTGACTATGAAGCTCGGGAACCTGGGAGTACAAACACAGGAGTAGAGAACCCAGAAAGCATTTTTACAGAGCCCTAGCCAAGACCCATTCACCATAGGGAAAATAAGTCCTCAGTGAGCTTCAAAAAGGTACTTTTGGTGACTGGTACATATCATTCTCCCTTTCTCGGATCTTCTTTTTGATTGTTGGTTCCATTAGTTTTGAATAGTCTTTCATTTGCACTTTATACCTTGTATTTTGGAGTTTATTTGATGGTTTTAATCTTTCTCCCCAAAGTGTTATTTAACTCATACCCCTACCCTAGTAGAAAAAAGAAATTTGTAGATTCACACTTTGATGTGACTCACCTTTTGGTTGATAGCCCTTTCATTATGTGGATCTCATTTCCTCTTGAAATTAGAGAAGTAGGACCTCTTTTCCCTCTTTGGATCCACTTTTCCATTTCAGGAAATTCCCCTATCCTATTTTTCTTTGTTTCACTAACATCTAAATAAATCTACTATGTTGCACTCGTTCATCTGAATTATGTGCATGAATAGTCCTAAATTTTCTCAATAAAGGAAATTGATAAGCAAATGATCCACCATCTCTTTTGTATTGAAACAAAGAACACACATTGATGGGTCTTTGATCCCAATTACCTTTAGTCTATCCCTAGTAAGAACATGTTTGTGCAAGGCTCCCAAGTAAAAGGCCCATCTTTAGGCAGACATAGTTTGCTTCAACATTTGGCTATATTCCAATCCAATTTAGCCAATAAAAGAGAGGCGACCAAATATCACAACTTGACTATCTTCTTGATTTTGTAAGAGCTGAAGATTAGCTCAATACCCAAGACCACCTACAAAATCAATGAAAACCTTCTACAAGAGGATATGCAAGAAAACGAGCTTGCTTGATATTAAGGCCTATTAAATGATGAGGTATGAAGTATATATTGCTAATGAGTACAATGACCTTCTTTATATAGGAAAGGTTGAGATGTAGTATTGAACATGATGTTGACATGTGTCATAATCCTATGACATGAGACAACTAACAAACTAACTACCTAGGAATCAAGCAAAATAGGTAGATAAGATAAGTTCTAGAAAAGCCAACTAATACTTCTAGAAAGAATCTTAAATCCTAAGTAAACTTAATCATGTGAATAAGTCCACTAATTACCTAGTGAATGAATTAACTAGGTGTGAGACTTTAATTCACTCTAACAGATTTCACACATGCAAATTCAATCTTGTCCTCTTTTAAACCGATGAACACCTTTCTTTTTTTAATGCTTCAAATAGGGTAAGAATCTAGTGATTGTATATTATTGTCATTCAAAAATTTGTAATTCCACTTGATCCAAACTTTTGCGAATCTGCTTCACAAGTAATCTCGAACCTTAAGATCCCAAGCCTAAGATTGAATTTCCCATGTTTCAGATTTCTCCTAATACTCTACTAAAGGAGTAATCCATTCTAGGAGTCCTCCCAAAAGTTAGCAAGCCCTCCTTTCCAAATTTCCTAGTTGAGGCACTCTATGATTAATGGTCTACAAGTCATCATAAAGTTCCACAAATAGGAACCCTAAGGAGAGTTTTCCATTGTTAATATTTGGGAAAATACTTTTACATCTAAGTATTTCCTTTTGAGAATTTTGCAGAATTTAAAGGAAGGATTTTCAAACATTTTAAAGACCACTTTTGTTCCCAATGCTCGATTTGATTATTCTACAATGTGAAAAATTGCACCGCCATTATCTTTTGGAGAGCACATTATATCCCATCCAATAAAGCAAATCCACTTTTTGTCGCCTGTCCATCAAATTTTCAAGGACCACTATTGTCTTCTTTAGCATTTATATGCAAGACATCAAATAGATAGGAATGGTAACAATTACTGACTTCTACATAATAATTTTGCTTGCTAATGCTAACCGCCTACCTTTTGAAGTATCCATTTTAGTTCTAATTAATCTAATAAATCATTCCAATGGTAACCCCTTGAATAGGGAAATTCCTAAATATTTGGTTGGTAGTTGTCATGTATTAAATCCAAGAATTTTGACCATTAGTCTCTACATTGCACTTGTTGTGTTAAAAAAAAGAAATATTTGACTTGTTTTGGTTAACGATTTGTTTTGTAGTGTATTTTTATGATGTATCTTGTATTAACCATGAGCTCTTTGATTTAGAGCATACCACTACATTTTTATTTCATGAGATATGAGGATACCATTTGTAATCAATCTACCAAGGATGAAGGTACTTTGTTGTTCTAAAATGATGCCAAGGAGAGATTTTTTTAGTCTATTGGCCATCACCTTTGAGATAATCTTGTAAATTATTTTTTCAAAGATATAGGTCTAAATTACGTAAAGGAGGCATTGGATTTTTTGGAATCAATGCTATGAATATTGTGTTGAGATCTCTTAAAAATTTCCATGACTTCCTCAAACCTTCATTCGCCTACCAAATATCTCTAACTATTGTTCCCCTAGGACTTTTGATAGAAGATCATAGGAAAACCATCAAGGACCAATGCTTTGTTAGGATGTAATTGAGATAAATCCAACTTCACTTTCTCCTTTGATATAGGCCTGATCAATTATTTTTTCTATTCATTAGTTATAATAATGGGAATGTTTTTTAAGAGGACTGCTTGATTCCTCAAATGTGAGGTATCAAGGAAGCTTAGCAATGCTTCAAAAAAATTGCGACTACCATTTGAATATCTTTAGGTTCCATCAATAGTCTTCCATCTCTAATCCTGATGGGAGAAATTTTGTTATGTACTCCTTGCGTTAGTTGAATTATGAAAGGATTTGTATTTAATCACCTTCTTTGGGTCATATCACCCTAGATTTTGATTTCCAAAATATTTTCTCCGTTGTTATTGATTCCTTGTACTAAGCCAATGGTTCATTTTATTTCTAATAGCCCACCAAAACATCTTGAGTGTCACCTTCAAGTTCTATAGTTCAAATTTTCATCTACGATTTCTTTTTCTTCAAAAATAATTTTGAAAGAAGTTTTATTCCATTACTTTATGCATCCATTTAAATATATCATTTTATTAGCAAATAAGAACATGATCGATCCTTTTTAAATTTTTGCTTCCTTCCACCATATTTTGAATTGATTCATGAAATTATCATCTCTAAACTACATTTTCTTGAACTTGAAGAGGCTTCTACTCATAGCATGATCCGCTATGATGAGTAGAGATGGGAAACTAATATAATCTAGAAACTAGCAGGATCTTTGATTGTAGTAAATAATAAGCAACAAAGAGTTGAATGAAAATATGTCAAGACGTTCTACAATTTTACTAAAGCTCAATCTTTTGTTGGTCCAAGTGTAGGACCTCTTTTTGGGGATCACATCCACCAATCCTTGGGTATTCATGCAAGCCATTAAGTCTTTATGTGATTGTGTAAATTCCTCCTCTTTTATCCATGTTTGATAAGACGGCATTGAGTTCTCGCTCCAAAATGACTAGATATATGATATTTGTTTCCACATTTTAGCTTTTTCCTTAGACAATCACAACCATACACATTGACAAAGGAAAAATTAAATCTGAAAGTAAACTTGTGATATTTCATAACTATTAGTTTTGTCCATTCCCCACATCATCTATTTTGACCAAGAGGAGACCAAAGAAAGCCAATTCTACCCAGGTGCCCATGACTTCAACAAAAAGTATGTTCCATCTTTTACATTGGCCTAAAAAGATCTTTGAATCTTCCAAACTTAACTTAGTTTCTTGAATAGGATTCTGCTTCATGAAAAGTATTTTGTTAAGGATATTCTGACCTCTTAACATTTCATGATAGAATCTTCATTATTCCTTGGAGAGGATAATTTCCTCCTAGTCCATAAAGTGTATTTATGCATTTCCAATTGTTTTTCAGAAAGTGCTTCTTCCTCTCTTCTTTTGTCTGTTGGTATCCCCTCCTTTCTTCTTATAAGATCTGCACTAAGTTAAGTTTGGAAGATTCAAAGATCTTTTTAGGCCAATCTTCCTTGGAGAGGATGATTTCCTCCTAGTCCATAAAGTGTATTTATGCATCTCCAATTGTTTGTCAGAAAGTGCTTCTTCCTCTCTTCTTTTGTCTGTTGGTATCCCCTCCTTTCTTCTTATGAGATCTGCAATTCGCCTTAAATATTTTGGATGTTTTTGGTTGATGATCTTTTGTCTATATTCTTCATTTCATCATCTTCTATGTTCGTATCAGCCCAAACCTCGTTTTCATCCTAAATATTAATAATTAACTGTTTTTTTATGAATGAGAGGCTCCATTATAATGACATCATTGATCTACATCAAGGGGAGATGATTTCATTATCCTTTGGTGGCAACACTGAAGGAGCCATAGAAGAAGGCAAATCCTTGAAGAGGGGTTTGGCTCGATTTTCAACTTCCTTCTTGCTTTGACTCCCATTCTTTGCATCATTTTTGTTGACCACGAGTGAAGCAAACATCAAATCATATCACCATAATGAGGTGGCTGGTGGAGGCCCTCCACCAAGGGGCTTGCTTTTGCTTACTCCAATCACACATGTTTCCAGCCATTTATTGCCTGAGAATTTTTTACCCATTTTCACACTTTTTTGGGAGGAAACTTGTTGCAATTTTTGGCTAGATGTATGTTGGATTTGCATCTAGTGCAAAACTTGTTATAACCTTCTGCTCAATATTTTGTTTCCAGACCTCGTAGTGCAGTTCCAGAAGGATGAAGTTCAATAGGGCATCCTTTTCTTCTGATGCAAATGTGCAAATAAATTATGGAGCCGCCGCTAAAAATAGATTCATCGACACAAAAAATGGACCAAAAAGTTCCTAATTTGTTCTAATCTCCGGGTTCTCGTACTCTTTTGGCTAATTGTACAACCTGACCCATAGTGGAATCTCTGTATAGGTTATTAGAGGATCCAAATTAGGAAACCAAAATTTTAGTGTACAAGCCAACCCTTTTCATCGTCTATGGGCCTCCTTTAATAATTCCTTCCCTTTCTGAACCACAATCATTTTACCAAGAAAAAACCTTTCAAAAGAAATTTTATTTGAAGATTGTCTCCCCCATTATCTTTACCCATTCTTCAACCCTTGCAAATGATGGCCAATGGCTATTGAATTTGTTGATGATCACCAACTGTAATAAGTCCTTAATGGATGATTCCAGTGAATTATTCTTTAGGATTATCCTCGTTTCCTTTGGACCTTCTTAGTCACTTTTGGTATCAGGATTCTTCTCACCATTTCTCCTTTCTCCTTTCTCCTTTAGGGATTTTGTTAACCCCAATCACAACCCCAATGTCATTAGCATCCTCTCTGATTGACTTGTACGCATCAACATTTTGCTATTGTCGGCCATGACCAAAGAATTTTTGCTTGGCAAGCGATAGTGAAAGGAAATGTAGGTAATAATAGGAGCCCAAAATTGAGATCTTCTCCTGGTTGCCATTCCTATATTTTCCCCTTCTTGAAGCTCGACAATTAGGGCTACAGAAGCCCCTTCTTGTACGACCCTTCCCATCCCCAATCTTCCTGCTGAGACTTCGCCATCTTTCTTTCTTTTCCTTTATCATGTAGATTTTTTTGTGGCCTTAGGGTAAGGTCCCATGGAAGGGGGATTCCTAAAAAATTAATTAATAAATAAAAATTCTCTTTCTTTTTAAGGAATTTTAAATTTGAAGTGATAGAAAAGTGGCAGAAAAAAATCCTAAGCTATAGGGGCAATTTTTAGCCCCACCTCAATTTCACCCGCTAAAATTTGCAGTCCTAAAAGGTAGGGGCTGCTATTTTTTAGGAAAAGATTCTAATTAATCATGTAGCATTATTTTTTTTGCTTCATGGGATCACTTAATCTAAGAAAATACAAGCCCAAGCGCCCCCATGAAGTTACATTGATCATTATGAGGGAAAAAAATCAATTCATCGTCTCTTGCCAATTTTGTCCTTCAACAAATCTTCTACACATTCCTCCACCTTTTCTACATCATGAATTTTCTACATACACATAAAAATGTCAAAAACACCATTTTTTAAATCTATAACCATCCTAATCAATTATCACACCTCATACAATAGTTAAACATTTTCTTCCAAAAACAGTGTGAATTGACATTCAAATTCATTAGGTTTTCATTGTTAAAAATCAATATATACTCTCAATATGAACACATAAAACTCTTCAATTAGACAAAATATTATTAATTGAATCATTTTAAACTACTCTTATTATCAAAATATTCTAAGCCTATTTAAATAATATCCTATTTCTAAACAAATTTAACTCAAACTATTACTAAACTACATATTATTATTAATAGACTGACCAAACCCTAAGGGTGGGGTCCCACAAAGGGGGCCTCCTAAAAAGTTTCAATGGGTGCTGCTGAGAATTTTTAGGATTTTTTAAAGCTGATGGTCCCATGAATTTAGTAGCCTAGTTCAGTTTTAAAATATTAAACTCCAAATTTTAAGGAAGTTGGCGGTCCCATTAACTTAGTTGTTGTGCACACACTGTTCTTTTGGATGGAGTAATACATTTTCCTTCCAATTGTTTTTTGGCAAGAATGTGAAAGTTGAGATTATTCACAAATAAAATTCCTAAATTGTAGGGGTAATCTCCAGCCCCACCCCATTTTCACCCCCTCAAATTTGTTGTCCTAAAAGGTAGGAGATACTATTCTTCAAGAAAAGATCCTATTAATCCTATAACAATATTTTTTGACTCCATGAGAGCCCCTTCTTAAAAGTAGATCTTGAAGCCCCCCAATGGAACCCCACCCTAAATGACTCATCCCCTAAAATAACACAATTTAACCCTAATTTGAAGACACTCCATTGTTCAGCTAAGCTCCTCTGTTGTCGTTGTACATTGCTTCTCCACCACAACAAGCTCCCATGGCTATTTGTCCACTATGAATAGAGTCGTTGTGTCTAGTTTCGTTCATGGAGGACAAAGTAAGGTATATGAATTTTGTCTTTCTATTGTTTTTGTGGCTGCTTTCTTATTGTTTGTGCTCATTTTTTTTCGTTGTTCTTGTGGACACTTGATCAATAAAAAAATGTAAAGACTGAAGCAAAAGACTTAGTGGAGACACTCTCATTGCTATCCTAGATAATGTCCCAGACAAAATAACCCAACAAGACTTTATGTTAAAATACTCCACCTTGACTACAATAATATGTTCATTGTCAAAGCCAATCCATACAAGCCCAACATAATAGTAAATTGACACGGTGGTGGGGTTGTAAACCTTGGTGGCAACATTAGCGTTGATGAAATCCTCAATCTCTATAAAGGTATAAACATCAAGGTTTCCTAAACCATTGGCCTCGACTCCTATTCTCACATTCTCGTGGATGTCATTAAAATCTCATTCATTCATTCATTCTACACTCACCAACATCCACGAATAGATGACAAGGTGACCAGTAGGGAATCCTTCGTGGAGGTTAGAGCCTCTTAATCCATTGCAATTCTCCATTCCATTAATAGCTACCCCCAATTTTGTTTGTGGCCTAAGGTTTGCAAATACTCCCAGGTGAGGTAAGGTATTTAAATTTTATTTTTTGTTCTTGTGGTTGCCTTCTCACTATTTGTTCTCACTATTCTCTATTTTCTTTAGTGTTTGCAATCACCTCTAGAGCTTGCAACTTAGGTGGTGACCCTATGGCCACAACAACACCCTCCACCAAATTTCAAGTGGTTTCACCAAAAATGTGTCTTTTCGACACAACAAAATATAGGGGTTTGAAACTTCCTAGGGCGTCAAGATATTCGATGGTTAAAGGTTTTTTTGACCTTAAAGGGGTTATGATCCATTTGTTAGTGCTTTCTTAAATTTCAATATGCACTTTACATGTATTTTTGTTTGTTGGTTTTTAAATTAAAAAGACATAAGCTTTATGAGAGATTAGGTAAATTTGTAATCGTTGTGTAATTATGTTTGTTGATAGTGTTGATAGTGTATAGGATTTTGAAGTATTTTCTATTTTTAAGACTTTGGTTTAGATTTTTGTCCCTATATTTAGGTTATTTCTTTGTTTTATGATGTAATATATTGTTAATCCTACAATATATGTCTATCATTTTGAAAAATTCTCAAGTCTTATGTCATGTCCCCTTTCTTCATAATCTATTTTGTACTTCAAAATGTTCATTTCTTATTTTTAGTGTCTCCATTGATTTAAAATTTTGTACGAGTTCTTCTCCTTCATCCTCCATGAGTTAGCTTAAGGTCCCCAAAATTTCTAAGTATGAAGGCATGACTAGTTTTCTAAGTTTGTGTAAGTCATCAATGTTGTAGAGTCTTCCATCTTGGCATGAATTTCCTCCCAAGTTCACTTTCTCTGAACTATCCCTTTTAGAGTATCAAACTTCTTTGTTTGGGCATACCATTTGTACATCCTCTACTTGTTCTCTTTGTCTTATCAAAGTTTCATATTTGAACTTGCTAGCATGGCTCTTGCCTAAACTCTAATCCTCAACCAATGGTGTGTCACGAGGTGTCTTCAGCCCTCAAACTCTAAAACTCTCGCTTATTTGCATAGTTCATCAATCTACCTCCCTACATGATTCGATTGTCATTAATGCTTAGGTGGATAATTTATCTTTTAGAAGGTTTCTTGTGGGCATAAAATAATCATTTAATAATGGGCATGTGGATTCATGTGTACCTCCAATGCAACAAAGGAAGACACAACTTTAATTTCCATTAATGTGGTAGTTAAGGTTTCAAACTTTAAGGGACCCCTCACAATTATTGCCTAGGATAGTTGTAGGTCATAAGAAACATTCCCCATGCCTCCCAAGTACATTCTAGCACATGTGACATGATTTCAATTGCATATTAAAGGAAAACATCACCCATGGAATGGGCATACCTTTTTGTGTACCAACCATGAAATCTAGCATTCAATGCAACCTTTGACTTTCTTTTGATGGGTATTATGAATTCAAAGTTTGAACATAGATCATTATTATGAAAATACTTCAAACCCTTGAAGCTATTTTGAACTCTAGTGTTCAAGCACACATATTTGAGGATAGAAACCTTGAGATTCATAGGAGGTCCAAGGACAAGAAACCTGGAGATCTCACATGCCAAAGGATGAAAATCTTGTTAGTTGGAGTGATTCTCACCCAATAGTTGTATTTGAGATTTAGTGTTGGCCAATATTGGCAGTGTTGAGTTGGCACAACACTTATAGTTGTTGTGGGAGAACAAACTAGTGATATTGGAGCTTTCATGGTGGCACACCTAATCTTCATCCCATCTATATGATGTGTAGTGAGTTACTGCAAATCCTTGAATGAGTAGTTACAATTTTGTGTTGTTATTATAACATTATGGTAGGTCCTCGGTAGAGTAGTTATAGTTTATTTTTACCATTGGTTAGTCATTATTCTTATTTTCATTATAGCTATTGTATTCTAGTTAGATGTTGTTGTGGTAGCAGTGTTTTGTAAAACATTTTTGACATGTTTAATATAAATATAGTTTGAAGTTTATCTTCCATTGTGGATAATTCATGATTTGGGTTATCCATGTAAATTCACGAATTAAAAAAATAAAATTAGTGGGTTTGCTAGATTTGAGTAGAACATATTAGAGTTTTCCATTTAGGGCTCAATAGTAAATTTTGAAGCCTAATAATAGGAAATTAAAGTTGTGTAATTGTTAGTGTAATCTAGGGCTTTATAAGGTCTAGTTTTACATTATTTTGGGTTGTTAATGGTACAAGTAAACATTAATACAAATTTAAGGTTTGTATGATGTCAATTGAAATATTAAATTTGTCAACTATTTATCCTAAATATTTGGTTGTGATATTATAAGGTATGTTGGGCATTTGTTCATAAATAATATCTATATAAGACTTGAAATAAGTAAAGCATAAGGTTTTATTAAATATTTATGTTAATTTTTTTGTGGGGAAATTACATCCTACTTGCATTTTAAAAAAAGATTGTGGGTACTTGGGAAGAGGCTTAGGCTTTGGGTAATTAGTTTGTGATGGTAGACTCGTCAAGATTTGAAATACCCCTTTCATACTGAATCTTGCCTAGTCATGTTTCTTCATAATCAAAATTTCAAACAAATTTCCTTACAATTTTCTAGTTACTATGGCATATTTCAAGCTAAATTTCTTTAAATTTGTGTGAAAGAAGCATGTGAATTTATCACTTTATTTGTAATTTGTTGTGGGTAACTTAAGAAGTGGTTGCAGTCCTAGTTGCAACATTGCAACAAATGATAAAATCCCTAAGATTAATTTTTGGACCGTAACACTTAGGGGGAATCTTGTTTGAGACCACTTATCCTATTACTCCAAGTTGAGTGCACAAAAAAATAATTATTATTTAATTATGAAGAGGTGCAAAGACTGGTAAAATCTATCCTGTTTGAATCTTTGGAAATGGAAAGATGTAGTGAGTTGATCCCCATTTTTCAAGCTTGTGCTCGAGTTGAAAAGTTTCAAGGTTCAAAGTTTCATCTTTAGAAATTGTTATTTTAATATTTTGGGCACTTATGTATTACAAAATATGTAGCAATTTGATCTTGCATGATGACAAAAAGGGCTTTGAACCAAAATCCAATTTTCTTATTAGGAAATAAAAAATCTTTGGTCTTTGAAGATTGGGAAGTTAGTGGTATGTTTTTGGTAGACTTCAACCTTAATAGACTCCATACTTCTGTTGTACCCAAAATAATTTTTTTTGGCATTCTGTGTAAATTGAGCTAAATCTTGTTAAAATGCCATGAAAGGTCTGTTTTAGGTCAAACCAATCATAGAATCTTGGTGGGTTTCTGTCAAGGAACACATGTACAAAATTCTGAAAAATTGAAAATTAGGGTTTTTTCCCCTATTTTCAGGGAAATCCCCCGAAAATAGGACCTTCCCAGAAATGATCGAAAATGATTTTGATAGGCTTAAAAGGCTACACGATCACATTGGTCAAGTCAGAATCATCAAAAGATAAGTTTTACTCTGGTGGGTCTATTTCTATTTTTTAGGAACAAAGTTAGGAGCTCCGCAGCCATTAATGGCAGATTGGCTAGTACCAGGTGCTGAAAGCTAACCTTTGAAAGCTTCAACGACGCAACCATGGCGGAAAAGGTCAAAAATGATGCTGTTTGATGAAGGTGATTTTCAAAGTGAAAAATGCTGAAAATTGACTAAGTTTGGGATTTTCAAAAGTGAAAAATGCTGAAAATCGACTAAGTCTGGAGAATGCACGCCTTGCTACCAAGAGGAGGCTATGCAGTCAAATGCATTAGTCATTTTCCCAAACATCCATACACGATGAACGTGAGACATGAAGAAATGGTGATCTTCGACGGAGGAGTTTCCTGAAAGTGAAAAAGGTCAAAATTTGACTAACTCTGGAAACGTTACGAAGGAGAAAACTCAAAAAGCTGAAAAGAGCCTTTTTCAAGCAGGGGCGCCCATGATCTTTGAAGGTCAAATACAGTCAGTATGATCATCCAAAGCAGTCATTCTTGACGTTTGAGTGCTGGCTCGACAGTGAAACAAACATCCAGATCATCCGATGAATAGATCACTAGCAACTGCTGACGAAGCAAAAAGAGGCAGTTGAGGAATTGTCAGGAAACCACAGTTGACGGCGAAGTTCTAAGAAAAAGAGCCTTTCCAAAAGAAAGGCGCCCTTTCTTTTGGACTTCCAGATGCTGACCAATGACAAAAGGCTTCCCAGGATAACCTTCTCAGCCCAAATGGATCTCAGAAATGCAACTGCAAGCATCGACATCCTGACAGAGCAGTCAACGGATAATCTGGATCAAAGTAGGCAACTTGTCAGATGGAAATAATTAGGCTAAAAGGCAAAAGCGCCCTTTTCAAGGAGGGGCGCCCTTGGATAAAGGAACCCTAAACTGAAATCCAGGTTTTCTGAAGACAGTCATTTTTGGCGAAGCAGAGCTGGGTACCTGATGAGACATCAAGCGAAATCATCTGACTCTCCGATCAACGAGAAATCCAGATCAAGGCACGAAGAGGTCATTTCAAAAAGCTGAAGAACGAAGATTGAAAAATCACTAAGGCATAAGCAAAAGCGCCTTTTCTTGGGAAAGGCGCCCATTCTTTTAGAGCCCTAAACTCAGCTTTTTATCAAACAGTCTCCCAGGCACTTCTCTCCAGTTTGGATCCAGCTCCGCAGTGAATGTGTCCGTGACGTCTCAGGATCAACAGACAACGCTAGATTCAGGATCAAACTGAGGCTGTTCAGGAGAGAAAATATTAAAAAACTTGCAAAAATCAAAAGGGACGCCTTAAAGAAGTCAAAAGTCAAGTTGTTGACTAAAGTCAAAAGCTTTTGAGTTAAAGTTGGCTAAAACGCTCCACGATTGGTGGAAATCACCTTTTCAACTTTAGATCAAGCCCAAATCACCTTTTGAGCTTGTGTTAGGTCCCCAAATTTGTGGATCTGAAGCTTAAACATACATATTCAAGGTGAAGGCGTCCCATTTCATTATTTCATTGCAGGATAAAAGATCAAAAATAGCCACAAGCTCTCAAGGATGCCATTGATAGATCTGAAGGAGGTTTTCATCCGTTCTTCAATTTTTCTTGCAGATCTGAAGCAGAAAAGGATCACTATTTTGAGGATTGGACCCAGAGATAGATTTTTCAGAGAATCAGATAAAACTTCCAATCCATCTTTTGTCTACTTCCTCTCTTCTTGTCTTAGGTTTTCTTGCACATTTCAAAAAGGTGGCAGGCTACATCAGATCAGATCAACTGGGTAGATCCAGCGTAATTTTCCAGAGAAACCCATCTCGTCAAATTTCTGAAAATCAACATACTTGCTGCCCCTATTTTTGGGGGTTTTTCCGAAAAAGTTTCAGAATCAAAATTCTGAGGAACTGGGTTTGTTCAGCATTGAAGCACGAGCAAAACCCATGTGCCAGATTTTTCCCGGAAAAATACTTCTCGGCAGGGCGCTATTTTCAGGGGTTTTAGGAAGTTGTCTGAACACATCCGTGTTTACAGTCAACAGGCGAGTTCTTCTTCATAGAATGACAATTTGGCGTCCTTGGACTCCAATTGAACAACTAGACCTTGCACTAGCAACTCTCCAACCAGATCTTACACACATTGCTGGAGAGCAAACGGACATCACCAACAGTTTGCAGATCTTTATCTTTGAAAAGAATACATCTCCCGCTCAGTGGAGACCTGCAGCAGTTACTCTGGACGAAGAAGAAAGAAAGGCTGATCTTGTAGCAAAAAGACCAATATTACCACCTCCCGCATGGTAGTAAGCACCTTGACTTTCCAGCTGCGAAGAGATCATTCCAAGCATGGAGCCGCCAAAAGTTACCAAGAGCAACAACTTGCACAAGAAGAGGAGATGGTGTGTCATCAAAACATTGACTATTTGAAAATAGAAGAAGTCAACACAGATCGAGAAGCTGTTGACCGGAAGTGATGATGAGGTGTCAGACACCTAGGAAGGACGCCATACACCCTCCAAGTGGCATTCATGAGACTTGAGTTGACTTGACGCTTCTTTCCAAGTCAACTCAAGATGCTATTAAATGTAGTTGGAGTTAACTTGATGCTTCTTTCCAAGTTTAACTCCACTTTCCTTAAATCATGCATTGTCAGATCCCACTGATTAAGGATGTCTAATTGGCTTCCATGATTCGTGGATCTTAGATCTCCACTAAATGTGGATGTCTATTTTGGAGGGAGACTTTACATTTAAGTTCACCTTTAGTTTGCTTTTAGTCAACTGAAGTAGTTTCCAGTTGACTCTTTGTTGACTTTCAGTTAACTGAAGTAGTTTTCCAGTTAACTGCTTGTTCCCCCTATTTAGGAATAAATCTTGCTAATTGATTGGCAAGAACTCATTGTTAACTCAAGGAGATTTTGGGGTTGCCCACTCCTTTGAGTCCTATAAATAAGAGCCTTGGGCTCATTATTTGTTTAACCTTTACTTGCTATGCAAAATTGCTGCGCCATTGTTGCCAACACTTTGAAAGCGAATATTTGTTCACTCTTGGATGAGAGTTCGTTGGTTGATTGTAATTGTGCATGATTTCGTGCCTTTGCTCTCCCAACTTTTGTAGTTCGTTGATAAAGCATTGAAGAAGAATATCAGAAGGCGCTTGCATTTTGATCATCTTATTTGAGTTATGTCTACGTCCTGTGTTTAATAGCTTGTTGTCTCATTTCCCTCCTCGGATAGGAGTCCCTCCTCCTTGGATATTTGTTATTGACATGTTGTCGTTTGATGTTGTTTAATGTGTTGACTTCCAAGCTATACTTCGGATAGGAGTCCCTCCTCCTTAGCAAGCTCGTTGGCCAAGGCATCGTGATTTTGTTGTTTCTAGTAAACTATTTCTTAAGCTCATACCTCGGATAGGAGTCCCTCCTCCTTGGCAGATCTCGGATCTAGTTTACCGTGCAGAGTGTTTGCTTGTACCAACCTTATCCCGGTGTATACCCGAGAGTTCAGAGCCTCGGTCATATCCTCTGGAGACGGCGAATTCAAGTGATCCAACCATTCCATTCCCGCTCCTTTACCCTCATGCTCTGTTCATCTTGAAGGTATTGGATAGATAGAAGCTAGTTAGTCGTAGTTAAGATCTGCAGAAACCAGAGAAAAGCTTAGCTACGGCGCATTGTGTTTGTGCACCCTTGTGTCCTGCCGCTGAAGCATAAAAAGATAGGAACTTAGTTAAACATTTCCCTTCCCTACGCATTGCTCCCAGCAGAGAGGGACTTCTCCTCTTTAAATAACGAAGAAGTGTTGCAAAACATTTGAAATAGCTGAACATTTACAATCAGCACTCCAGAGGTGCTAATTTAAACGCCAACAACTTCCACATTAATTAATATTCATATTGAAAAATAATAGGCAATAAGTTTTACACCATAAAGTGGAATTATCCTACTTATGAAAGCTTCAAACTATTGACAATTGAAATTAAATTTTATTTTGGTGAAAGGGAATTGTATAATAATATGAGTTAATAATAAGGATGGGGAGAAGACATGTTTAAAAGGGTTCTCATTTGCTACTATGTCAAAATGATATCATGAATTACAAAAACAAGATATCTAGTATACATGAAAATAAGAATAGTTTTTGGGAAGCCAATTTTTCATTCTCATGAAAATACACCATTTGAAGTAATACACAATATACCCTGATATTTCCTTAAACAACACAAATGATACATAATTTAAGGCCTTAGTATATCAATAATAGGATATTCAAATCTCATACCTGTCAATTTTCAAATAGAAAATTTCCTTTCCCTCAAATTTATTTATATAAAAAACCTAATGGCACACCATCTATCCTACTTTCAATGGTTCATGGATATGATTTGTTCATTCTTTTCAAGGTACCTTCATTATGTTCAACTTTCCTAACTCACTTTGAAGTTTTCAAACACAAATCATTGTTCTTATTATGGTAACTTCCTATTTTTTCATCTTGGTTGAAAAGGTTGATATATAGCTACATGGATAAGTCTTGCAAGTAATAGCTTTAAGTAGCGCAACCTTTTGTTCTTTGGAATATGTTATAGCATTATATTGTTTATTTAAAATATGTATTCTTGAGTACCATTCGTCCAACCCCTTTTTACCATCTTAATTCCAATATTTCACTACTAAGTGCCAACATTATTTGTCCTTAACATTGGGATTAGTCTTTTTGTTATCTAATGTGAAAGAATTTATTGGGGAAATAGGGATAACAATGATACACAGTCAATTGTAGTAAGCTCATTTCCACTTTGAATTCATAAAGCATCAATAGTAAACTTGAAGATGGTGAAATAGATTTGGAGGAATTAATTATAGTAAGCTCATTTTCCCTTTGACTTCATTGAGCATCTAAGAGAAAAACATTAGAAATTGCTATTTACTCAACATGATACCTCTCATTGTCTCCCCAAATTGAGCTACAAATAACATCTCAGCTACTTAAATATGGGACTTATTGAATGCTTATGCAATTCTAGAGGATGGCTAACAAAAAAATAAAATTTATAAAATCATAAGATTGTTTGGTATTCATAATGTGAATATTATAAAAGCATAACAATCAATTTTGCTAAATATGCATTGTTGAATATCATTGACCTATCTTTTTCTCATGGGGCAACTTCCAACCATTCAACGTAGAGACTACCATGATCATAATGTAATTTTTTTAAATGGTTCTTTCACATACACTATTATTATTGTTTACAAAACCTTACAAATGACTAGCTTGTAGAACTTGCAAAATAGGCATGGTTTGCAAAATTGTTTCTTAGTTTACAAAATTTTAGACATTGCAGAATATGCATGGTCTACAAATTTTAACAAAAAATATGCAAAATAGACATTGTTGAATTGACATGATCTACAAAATTACCAAGTCCCTAATGCATTATTGACTAGTTTACCATAAATCCAGGGAACGATTTTGTGTCCACCATAGGATTATCTAGTGAAGTATTTTCTAGATGAGTTGAATCAACATGGGGTGTGATAAGAATAAAACGACCAAACATTGTTTCATTTAAAAGATCAAAAAATTAAAATTGTTTAATAAGGGAGTGAGTAGGGCTATGGTGAGTAGTAACTTGAAATTTGTTAAGGGTAGCTTAAAAAATGCTTAATATGTTATACATATCCCTTATAATTTGATGATGTTTAGGTAGAAGGGTTGATGGAGTACTCAATTGGCCCATACTGCTTATATCTGGTGCTATATTCATATCATTACTAACTTACAAGTTGGTAAGGGTATCATAAGAAGAGATTAATATGTTGTATGCATTCCTCAATATGTGATGTTCAAATAAAGGGGTTGATGGGGTACTAAATTGCTTGAGATACTTGCAACATGTGCAAATTTCCTATTCTTTCCTATCTGCTTCTATTTTTTCTTCAACTCTCTCCCTCTTTGTTGTTGGATATTTTCCTTCCTCTTTTGTCTCTTTAATTGTCTTTGAGGCTTCTTCTCTTCCTTTTTTTTAAAATTTTGATGGATTTTCTTTGCATCTACCTACTTTTTTTCCCTACTTCAATTTGTTCAAGTACTTTTGTCCTTGCTTCTTGTTGTTTATGAAAGATTATATATCATATGCAATAAGAATTTGAGATTGTCTTCCCAATTGTTTAATGTCCTTGGTTAAAATATTAATGGAACTACTTTAATAACCCACTTCAAATATTTGTTTAAAAAATTGTTTCCAAACCCAAGTAATATCCCCACTAGATAATATGTACTAAATATGGCTCTCTTTTAACAAACATAAACACGTATTATGACATGAGTTTAATATATTGCAAGCTATATTAAATAATGAACCTTTTTCTAAGATTTATATATCAAGAAAATACATTAGGGTTTTGAATATATTACAAACTTATACCCCAAATTTACTTATTCCCTTCCATTGTAACCCTAATACTAAATGGTAAAGATGGAAATGACCAATAAACCCAATGATAACTCATACAATGAGCAATTTGGTGAACCTAGTTTGAAAACATAGGTTTGGATTCATTACTATTTGTTTAAACTTAATTTACAAAATAGAGAGTTGTTCTTGAATTTATAGAAAGAAAGAAATACATTAGATATGTTGCTTCAACTACTTTCATGGACAACTTGGAGACTCTTGTCAATGTTCCCACCTTTCTACACATTAGTCTAGCTCAACCCCTTTATTAATTGTCACCATGGTTGCCTCTAAGATAACTTCTTCTCTCTTGACAAATGTAAATGTCATGATGTCTTGCTATAATTTTGTCAACTACAAATAAAACTCAAATGTGACCTTTGGGTGAGAATCACTCCTTTGACCAATAGGGTTCTCATCCTCTAGTCCTTATAGATTTGATTCTCATTTGATTATCTTATAGCAACCTATTATTAATTAAGAATATTGTTATTCTATTGTTTGATACTTCATTCTTTTGTTTTCATCTTTTGAATAGACTTTAATATTATAATTGGCTAATTTAATATCAGAGTCCTTTATACTTTCTTAGTTTCTTTGCTTTCTTCTTTAAAATTCTCTTATAATTATTTTATATTATTTAGTCTTAATTGTATAATCTATTGTAATATTGTATTAGACCTTAATGATTTAGAGGTCGTTTTTCCTCAAGTTTTTTAGAGTTTTTTTTTTTTTTAACCTTCTTACTTTTCATTTGTCTTTGCTATCATTCTTTTAGTATTTTTAGTCATTAACTTTGTAATAATCCATAATGCTATTTTATATTTCTTAGCCTTCATTAAGCTATATTATTGCATTAGTCTATTTCATTGTATAATTTTGTTTTCTAATGTATATTCTAATACGTTAATTCACAATAATTTAATAATACTATAGTCAATTATTGATATTATAATCTATTATTAATATAATTTTTATGGTATATTGATTTTCACTATCTAATGTATAATATTAAAATAAACTACAATATTATTAGTTGTTTTGAATAATTTATTATAATCTTAATTTTAATATGCAAACTTACATAATATAGATTTAGTTCTTGTGAATATGTTATAGCCTTTGTTTTCATTCTCTTCTTCCAATTTTTTTGGACTTTGTGTCTCCCACCCGAACCCCTCACCTATTTATCTTTCTAAGTTTGCTACTATACTTTTTACATTCTTAGACTCTATTTCTGCTGAGCATCATGATGATGGATCATAGAGTATGATCTAAAACATTGATTCAAAAAAACTACACACAATTTCAATCCAAAAATCTGCTCTCTAATTTATCATGGTCTATGGAAACTTCATGTTATTAATTGATTTGAATGTTATCATCTTCGAATCCATTCGTTCGAACACAAGTTTTTGACAATTTTAGTTAGGATTTGGTGTATTTTCATAAGTTTCTTTCATTCTTAGGCTTCCAACTCAAAATACCATCTACAAAGAGGTTGAAATCAACATGGAGATCATAAGGTAGGAAAGAACTACATAGATGGAGGCACCCATAAATACCAACACTTTTCCCTTTCAAATTGTACCCAAAATATGCATCATTTAAAAAAAAAGATATTAGAGAGGTATGGAGGAAGATATTCAAAACCTGTAATAACTCCTAGCATTAATGACATGAAGATTGATGACCATAACCATAACTACTGCATTAATGGTAGCTAGGGAAATATACTCAACTCTCCTAGTGGAAAATACATGTGGAACCATGTCCTCCAAGTAAATAATGTCATTGGTGATATGGGACCACAGTTGGAGCCACATGTTGAGAATAAGCATTACAATGCAATAACATGCCAGATGATAAATGGGATGAATAATGAGAAATGGTAGTATTGGTAAGTGTTGGTGTAGGTTTTTTATTTTCCTTATGTTAGGGAATATTTATTTTTCCTACACATTATTAGTTAAGCTAGCTTAGGCTAATTAGATGTGGTAATATGAGGACATGTGGCGAAATACAACAACTACATGTGTCACTCTCCCCCACACATGGGTAGTTGAGTTACACATCCTTTTTTTGGCTTGTTGTGCCACATCTCATAACCACTATTTTGTATTTACCTAAGTAGTTTATGGGGTAGTTGGGTTTCTCACCCTCTTTTGGTTTTATGTGCCACCTCGCTCTTGTCTTCACTTGAGGAGGTTATGCCACATTTTTTGTCTTTACTTGAGTTGGCATAACCATGTATTTGGCATTTACCAAGTAGGTAAAACCTCCCACCTAATTTGGTTATTTGGGAGTTATTAACCCTCTTGGAATTATTTGCCCATTTTCAGCTATATAATCAGCACTCACCTCTCCCTCCTAGTAAGTTCATATGAGCTTCATATTAGCTCAGTCAATTCAAGGGAGTGCTGATCCATATTGTATTTTTTTGAGTGTGATAATATCATATTCAATTTGGCATTCTTGTATCTTAATGATAGAATAATATTTCTGCCATTTCTCTCTTGTGGAAGTCATTTTGTCTTGCAGGTGATTTTGGGGTGTTTTAGGAGTTCACCATAAACTCCTACATGGTATCAGAGCTTCAATGCTGCAGACTACTTCCCAGATCTGAGGGGTCATCTTGGCATGAATGTTTTGTTGGGTGCAAGATGGGGTTTGGAGGACCTTGCCATTGAATCCAAGGGTTTTATGCAAGTCGTTTTTATTGGAGCCGTTTTCATTTCTTCTTTAGAAATCTAGCTTCCACTAATTTGTAGGAAAAATGATTTCTGGGTTTTGTTCTTGGCTTCAAAATATTTTTGGGTTTTTGTTTTTGTCTACTCATTATGAATAGATTTTTCAAAAACAAGATATTGTTGGAAAGCTGATTCCATCCTCTATACAAATTTGAGGTTATTTTTTATAATGGAAGCAGATGTGAACATTTATCAATGCATGCACTATTTTCTTATTTGTGTGCATTAGGCTTGCATTATTTGATCTCTGCACTTCAATTTAGTTCCAGATCATTTTTCAATCGACTATTGCTTCATAGATTCCAGAGATGTGCCAGTTTGCGATTTTTCCAGTGTTCCTTGGCATCGGGTCTGCTGTTGCTTCATCATGATTCCGACTTGAGTCCTTGAGTGATTCTAATATGGTTTCTAGCAAACAGAAGTATCTTTCCTTGCTTGCCGCATTCAGGATTCCAGTGTTACTCCACAGTGTACTCTAGTGCTTCTTCTTGCAGCAGGTTATCTCTTATGGGGGGGTTCTATGATCTCTCTTATCATCCTTTGCATGGATAAAGATTGATTGGATTTGTGATGGATATCATTATTGTATTGTATCTCTCTTTTGGGGAGGAGTTTTGTCCCACTGGGTTTTCTCCTTTTCTCTTTTTGTGAGAGATTTCATTTGCATTACATGTACATGGGTACCTAACATGGCCTAGTAGCCGGGACCCATATTTGTGTCTTCTCACCCACCTAAGCTATGCTTAAGGGGGGGTGTTGGTGTATGTTTTTTATTTTCCTTATGTTAGGGAATATTTATTTTTCCTACACATTATTATTTAAGCTAGCTTAGGTTTATTAGATGTGGTAATATGAGGACATGTGGCGAAATACAACAACTACATGTGTCACTCTCCCCCACACATGGGTAGTTGAGTTACACATCCTTTTTTGGCTTGTTGTGCCACATCTCATAACCACTATTTTGTATTTACCTAAGTAGTTTATGGGGTAGTTGGGTTTCTCACCCTCTTTTGGTTTTATGTGCCACCTCGCTCTTGTCTTCACTTGAGGAGGTTATGCCACATTTTTTGTCTTTACTTGAGTTGGCATAACCATGTATTTGGCATTTACCAAGTAGGTAAAACCTCCCACCTAATTTGGTTATTTGGGAGTTATTAACCCTCTTGGAATTATTTGCCCATTTTCAGCTATATAATCAGCACTCACCTCTCCCTCCTAGTAAGTTCATATGAGCTTCATATTAGCTCAGTCAGTTCAAGGGAGTGCTGATCCATATTGTATTTTTTTGAGTGTGATAATATCATATTCAATTTGGCATTCTTGTATCTTAATGATAGAATAATATTTCTGCCATTTCTCTCTTGTGGAAGTCATTTTGTCTTGCAGGTGATTCTGGGGTGTTTTAGGAGTTCACCATAAACTCCTATAGTAAGAGACAAGGTGTTATAGATACCTTATGACTCATACCACAAGTAAGGGATCAAGGTTCAAATCAGAGGCATGTTGGTGAGAGGAAGTTCATTTCTTTGATAGACTTGTGAAGGAGCTAGATTTGGCCAAGAAGTATGATAGGATGGACACGTCTGGTAGCCTAATAGGAGAAGAGAATGAAGGTAGGGGATAGTCATGAGGTATGCCTAAATGGGTAATTTTAAAGCCCTAATGGAAAAATAGAAGAAATCAAACTTAAGAGGAAAGTCATGCTAGGAAGGGAAATTTCATAACTTTGATGACTTACACTAACCTAGAAGAAAATTTACAGAAATTTGGATCAAGGGGAATTTTGGTGATATGACATGGGAATTTTGGACCACAACATAGATTATGGGAAAATGGGACATGACATCAATTTAAGTGCATTACCATCTAAGGGAGTGAGCCTCTTTTCAACCCTTTCAATTGGTAACTTTATAAAGTCTTTTAATGAATCTTGATTGCATAATGCCTATTTTTTGTTATTTCAAAAACTTGTCATAGTTTGTCATAGTTGGAGTAAAAATTTGAAGCACTTATTTATAGAATATTAACATGATGCAGAAATGTAAAATGTAGGATTTTGTGTTTATTTTCAAATATGTAATTTATTCTAATACCTAAATGATAAAAGTTAGTTTTGTATAAGATATAAAAAAATATTTTTTAAAAGTTGTATGGTTTGAGCCAAAACATTCACATGTACAACCAATACAATTTGATTTAAATGAAAGTATTTTTCTAATTTATTTTGGGAAAATATTCATATTATGGTGAAATTTTGTCAGAATATTTTTTAATTTTTAAAAATAGTTTTTGTATTGATCCTAGTTTCTATTTTTGAAAACCCTTCATGTATGACTAACATAATTTGAGCTAAACTAATCATAAAATGACTTTTTTTCATTAAGTAGACAATGATATATAGATTGGTTAGACATTTTTTCCAAATCAACTTCAAAATCAAAAGTTACTAAAAAAAATAGTAATACATCTCATTTCAAGTTTATGAATCACTTTATTTAAAAATTAATTAATAAATAGGAAAATAGGACCAATAATAATAAAAAATACATATCTAAAAACTAGACATCGTTATCTCTAATGGATTTAATTTGGTCCATTTTTAAAAAATTGTAAGCCTTATTACCAATGTTAGTTTTTACTTTTATTGTTAACATAGCATTGTACTTGTAGGTCCAAGGTTGAGGGTTGGGTTTCCAAGTCTTCCCCAAACCTAAACCAAACCAAAAGGGTGGATTTTTGGTGCGGCAGTGGCTGGTGCTCCGACGGCTGGTCTTTTGGCCCCCCTAATTTTTTTGTATGGTTGCTTTCCTGGCTATGGGTGTGGATGTGCATTGGCTGCCTCTTGGTTGTTTGGCTGTTGAATGAGTTTATTTTTAGTCCTATTTGGCATAATAGGATGGATTGGTGGTTCTTAATGCTAACCTGTTTTGCGTCCTTCCTCTTGGTTGTTCTTTGTTTCTTCATGTTGTGTGTCTAGAGGCTCACTTTTGGGGGTTTTTCTTTTAGTTTGGGTGGGTTTCTTCTTGTTCCCTCTCAGTGGCTTGGTGGTGTTTCCCTTTGGCTGGTTATGAGGAGTTTTGGTTCATTTCTGGCCTTGACCGCCGTGTCGGGGTAGCTTGGGGATCTTTGTTGTTGGGCCTTCTCCTTTTTCCTGTCTTGGTTGGGTCCCCCTGCTCCCCATGGGACTTGGATTTTCTTGCTCTTTTTGAGTCTGGGACTCTATTTTGGCTGCAATTTTCTACTTGGCTTCAGCTGAGCTTCTTGCAGTTTGGTGTTTTGGTGGTCTTTTGGCAGCTATTTTTGGTCCCCCTTTGTTTGGGGTTACAGAGTTTTAGGCTTGTCTTGTGGTTGTGAAGCCCCCAGAACTGGTGGCACTTATCTTTATGTTGGGTGGTTGTTATTTAATTATGGTTGTTTTGGGTTCTAGTGGAAGATGCCAATGGTTTTTATGCTTTGTGTGTTGGCTGGTGTTGAGTTGTTGGTGGCTGGGTTTTCTCTGTTGGCCCAACTTTATTTTCTCTTTGTTATGTGTCTTTTTCCTTCCTATTAGTTCCTGAGGCTCGTGATGCTTAAGAAAGATGTGGTTTCCTTTCCTACTGAAGTCGGTTGCCGCCGGGTTTTTTAGCTTAAGTCTCCTATAGAGGGGGAGATTGTTCCTTTTGAGGTGGTAGTTGTCCTATTGAGGTGGAGCTTCGGTGGGTAGGAGTGTAGCGGTTTTGGTGGGAAGGTGCTCCATTTCTTCCTCTTTGCCATAGGGGAGCCCTATCCTTTAGAGGTGGATGTTGGGATGGTTGATTGTGTGGGATGGTGCTGTAGGAAGGTGAACAAGTTCTCTGTATTTTTGGACTCAGTTTGGGCTAATGAGTAGATGGTTTGTTGCAGATTGGCTGCTTGGGTGCCTGACTGTTTCAGGTGGTTACTGATGTTTGTGATTAGGGGTCAAATGGTGTCTTACACCATCATGTGGATTGTCTTTCTTGGCTCATGGGTGACTTCCATGAGCGGCTGGTTTGCTGGTGGCCTAGAAAATACATGTAGGTTTTGTGAGTATCTAAAAGGGTTTCTGGTCCTAGGTAAAACCAGGTTGTTAAAGGGTCTCAAACCCTTGCTTGTTTGTAAGATGCAGTGTTTGTAGTCATGATCTATCTTTAGTGGTTGTTATGGGGCTATTGTTGGTTTATGATGTATTTTAATTGCAACTTTCCTTTCTTTGTTCTGGATTCCAAGCCCCATCAAAACTCGTATTTTACCCTTAATCAAAACAAATATTTAACAAGTGTCTCTTACAATCTCTTGGCATGTCATATTATATTCAATTTTTAAAAGGATTCAATCATAAGAAGTATTTTCAAGTGAAATAAACTACATGAGCTGTATTCAAGAGGAATTTAACAAATTTTTAAAGGAATCAAGCATATGTGATATATTCAACAGAGGATATACATCTACTTGTACATCAAAAAGCCCAATGAGGGATCCATGTTAAAATAGATTAAATATCATTTGTTAATTTTATCATGAGGGTTTGGTAATTATGGGATCAAATAGAAATTAATAAAAAGGAAAAATGAAGCTCATGGCACTTGAAGATATTGAACCACATTGAGAGAAGATAAAAAAACAAAGAGATGGGGGAGAAAAGATTTGAGAAATGAAGAATGTTGAAACATATAATTTGATAGATATTGAAGAATTGAACATTGAAGAGATCAACATGGATGAGGTGATGTAGATTATGCAAATGTTGAAATGGCGAATGGAGAAGAATTCACCAATATGAAAAATGTGATTACAAAAACAAATATAAGTAAGCCTTAAATTAAATTTAATGATATTAGTTATTTAAATGAAGTTAGATATAGAAAAAGTGATCTATATTTTACTATTAGAAACATGGAAACAAAAAATGAAAATGAAAATCCCTTGTATGAGCAAAAGAAACTCTATTTGTATTATGGGGTTCAAAAGTAAAACATTACTTTCATTGTACTTGAATGATTATTTCGGTGAAGTGATCTAGAAAGACATAACCAATATGCTAATAACAAGTGATCAAAAAGAAATATTGAAGAATATTCTAAAGCATAGGATCATATTCAAGTCAAATGAACCTAATAGGTTAATTTGGGCCCCATCTAAATCAGGCTTATACTCTGTCAAGCAAGGTTATAAATCCATAATCAGAAATGATGAGCATATAGAAAGTCATAGGGCATATTCATTCTATTGGAATGACATGGTTCTTCCTAAGGTAGGTTGTTTCTCATGGTTGGAACTAAAAAAGAAGATTCTAACAAGTGATAGGCTCTCAAAGTTGTGGATATCAGCCCCATTCAATTGTGTTCTATGTGATGAATTCTTAGAAGATCCAAACCATCTTTTTTCTCAATGATCATTTGCTCAAAGTTGTTGGTTGTTTTTCAATATTAAGCTAAATTAGTAATGTCCCTTTACCAAACACATTATGGGATTTATTCTCAAGCTATCCCATTCTTCACAAATCAACATTATTTGTAATTATATGACGGATAACATCTCTAGTTATCATATGGAATATTTAGTGGAAAATAAATAAGAGGATTTATAGAAAAGAGGTGGCTCAAAAAGACCAAGTTTTATTCAATATAGAAAAATATATTTCAAAAGTAATCAATACAAATGTTTAGAAATCAAAGAATGTGGGCTCACATTTCACAAATTGGGATTCAAATATCATGAAATGTTGGGATCAACTTGCAATACCATTTCAAGGAAGCCCTTTTTAGAAGATAAAACCAAAACTAGATAGGAGAAAAATTTTAGCCTCCACCTCAAGTAGGCTCTTTCAAGTTAAATTTTG
Organism: Sequoia sempervirens; assembly: GCA_007258455.2. Lineage (NCBI taxonomy): Eukaryota > Viridiplantae > Streptophyta > Pinopsida > Cupressales > Cupressaceae > Sequoia > Sequoia sempervirens. Next base: position 13,456 of record VDFB02069613.1, on the reverse strand, counting down.
ATGGTGTAGCAAGGGGGGATCAAGGAAAATCAGGGGTAGGGTGTGTAATTTAGGATGGTAATGGTTTTCTTATTGGCGCAAAGTCAATCATCCTTTTGCATGGCATAAATAATGTTGTAGAAGTCCAAGCTCTCTTCTATGGTTCAAAACTAGCAATAAGTCTCAACTTAACCAAAATCCAAATTGAAGAGGATTCTCTAATGATAATAAACACCTACAAACAAAGATGTTCTCATAACTGGAAAATATCTTACATATTGCAACAAGTTTGGTTCTTAATAAACCAATTAAAATCATACCAAATCACCCACTATTAAGGGGAAGGTAACAAGTTTGCAGATTACTTGGCCAATATAGGATGTGATCGACCTCAAGATGAAATTCTCTATGATCATAATTCAATCAAGTCATTGCAAAAATGGCAGATATATTTTCCCGCAAAGGTCTTAATGTGAGAAATAAAGATGTCCTTGTTTAAGTTCTTGACAAATAAAGAATGGGAGCAGTTTGAAGAAACAACACTTTATGATCATGATCCACTATCTTCATACCTAAGTGAATAAAATATTCTCAATTGTGAATTCCTTAAATAAGTTATCAATTAACTTAAAGGCAATGGCAAGGGTCATCATTCCTAACGATGACCCACTCAAAGAAATTTGAGTTGTTCTAAAGATTTTTAAATCTAGCATGTGTTTTATGATACAAGTACAAATGTGGTTATCAAAATCAGTAATTATATGTCTTGAAAGCTCACTCATCAACTATAAATCATGATTAGTTTGTAGCATAGATAATCTTGGTGACTTGTGCCAAATTTGTTTCGCATTCTTTGAAAAGACAAATGCACTTAGTTTGTTACACTCCTCTTTTTTCCATTTGTTGTCATAAGTGGAAAGGTTTATTCAAATGGATATTGCATTTCATTTTTGGTTGGGGCATCTAGAGTCTTCAGTGGTGTCTAAGAAGTGTGACACCAAAAAATTTTAAAGACTTTCAATGGTCGCCTTTTATATGATGAGAAAAGATGGTGTTACCACATGAAGGAATCTTTCATGTGCTACAACCAAGGTTAGATTTTGTTAGTTCACAAGAAGAAGACATTATCTCTCAGTTGAATATGCTTGTGTAGCGGTATCAAAGAAGTGCGAAAAAATATATGTGAGTGAGTTTTGTGCTTGAAGAAGAGGAAGAGTTGGCACAACACCCACCGAGACCTATGGTTGAAAGGTTCCCTATAATTGAAATTGTGTATTAATCTAACCCCCCACCTCGACCCAATTGGAACCAAAATCCGCACCAACCCAAAGAGAACCACCTCAAAATTAATTGAAATAAAAAATTATCTCTTCCCAAGATTGGTAACTCTATCTGAAGAAGGACCCTTACCTATCAGTTACAATTTATTCTAATTCCACTCTTCATCGTCACAACCCTGGGGAATTAGTTTTGGTCCCCTACCACTCGCAAGTTATCCCCCACTCTTGAAGGATCAAGGGTGCATTTCCCTATGTTCACTGGAGAAAATGCACAAGACCCCGATGATCATGTGCATGCCTTTACTACCACCTATGCTTTCTTTGGTATTATTGAAGAAAATGTGGTTATTCACCTCTTCATTGTACTATTGGAAGGTTGAGCAATAGATTGGTTCATGCAACTCAAAGAAGGAAGCATTACAAACTAGAATACTCTCAAGGAAAGGTTTCATGAGAGATTCAAAATTATGGTCAATGTGGGAGCTCACTTGAGAACTCTTTTTAATATTCATAGTCTAGCGAGGGTGAAAGTGTTAGGAGCCTCATTGATAGTTTCACCAGAGCTCTGAATCAAATCTCGCATTATAGTAGGCCCAATGAGCCCAATCTGGCAGCCCCTTTTATGCATGCTCTACCTCTCGTAGTTCATTTTTTCTTAAGAAGGAGAAGCATACTTTATTTTGAGATAGTAAAGATTGAAGCTGTAAGGATTGAAGAAGAATTTGAAAGGCATCATGAATGCCTAGGTGGCAGATCTGTTCCCATTTTGAGTCTCCTCCCAAGGGAATTCCTCAGTGTTTTGGGTAATGATGAGCCACCCTAGGCCAACCCTTTGAACTCGTTTACATTGCAGCATGGAATATTTTTTAAAATTTATATGTCAAGAGATGTAAGCAAAGTCAAAATATCAAGGCCAAAAAATGAAGATTTTGATGATTTAGAGGATAAGGATGAGTTATTTGGTTGTAATGGTATTGGCTCTAATTATATGATGCACAAGAGCACTGAGCATCCACCTAGTCCCAATACTTGGGTAATTTCAGTAACTTAGGATGAAAAGGAGACTCAAGAAAATGATACCAAGAAGTTCAAAGTTTCATGACTTCTTACTTCAAAGGTTAAAAATAAAGAGGAAGGACCCACTTCAAAAAATAATATGTAGAAAAGAGAAGCAAAAATATGTGTTGTTGGGAACTTCACGAAAGGAGTGTCAGAGGTTCATGAAAAGTTACAACTTCCAACAAAGGCTAAGTTTTTCTACAAGTTGCAAGGAAAAGTGAATGACTCTAGGGATGCACAGATGTTCCAGGTTCTTACAAAGTTCATCTTGACCAATGAGACAACTTCATTTGATCAAGGGAGAATAATCACTTGTTTTTTTTATCTCCACATGTCGAGTGGTGCCTGGGTAGTTTTGTTGTCATCACTCAGATGACTCCTCTAAAGGCTAATTGACTAGTGAAGCGACTAAGGAGTTACTTGGATTCTTTTCATTGAGAGACTCACTCAAATGTTTGGAGGAATAGTGACAATGACCCCTAATCATGTAAGTCCTTTCTATTTTCAATATTTTTTTATGAATGTACAACCTGGATGTGGTTATGTTGATCTTAACCATCAGGGATCATATTTTTCCTAGCCTGTCAACTAATATGTATAATAGTTTTCATTTTCTTGCACTGGTAGGTCTCCCTACCATGTAAATAGGTTTGTTCCTACTTTATTTTTTGATGTGTGGTCCCATTTTTGTTGTGTATGATCCATTGATTTCTAATCTTGACTCCATTTCCAAATGGATAAGAGACTGGTATTGTAGAATTTCAAGTCCAGTTTCATATCTTCGTCCTTTGCAGTCCTTGTACCTAGTTAGATCCAATTGTTTCCATCATTTTTATCCCCCCCTAAAAATTTCCTTTAAATTGTTTTGAAAATTATCGAGGTGTGTTTATTGATCTTTAACAAAGTTTTCAAACCTATGTTGGTCCCTGACTCAATTTTCAAACTGACATGTTTCTTGACGAGCTTCACTTTGGGACTTCACAGGCCAATTTTGGGGCTTGAAAGATTGAAAGGACTGTTGTAATCAAAGAAGAGAATCACATGAGTGAAATTTCTAAGGTTTAGTGGAACTTTGTAAAGATTTGAAATTGTCTGTTCCGAAAGGGTTTCCAAAACTTCTTTATCTCCACCAAATCTATAGAATAAACTGTTATTATTCTCCAAGTTCTTTATCTAAAAACCTAATGGGTGGATTTAAAATTTCAAAGCTTATTCTATCCAGTGGTACAAAGGAAATATTCTACAACTGTGACGGACTCTGAACTTTTTCAGAACTTACTCAGAAACATTTATCTAGTATATTTGAAACAAAAATTACTTCATTATTGAGGATGAATTTGCAAAAAGAAAGAAGATTGTTTACAAGAAAATGCAACATTCCATGTATCATTCAACATGAGCATAAAATTAAAAGTTTCAAAAATGTGAAGCAAACAAAGATCTCCATAACACAAAGTGATTCAGAAAGCCAAATGGTGCAGGAGCACCTAAGAAACACTAGATAGTTACATTAGGCAATTAGGAAATTTAGGATGAATTTTTGTTTTAATGTGTTACCATGAAGGTCATGTTGACCATTGAGTAGAGGAGATAGCTTAGGGATATGTTTGATCTCTAGGATAGAAATTGAGGAAGGGTGGATGAGTTTAGAAACTCATCTTACTTAGTTTACTAGAAATTGGAAAAAGTTGCAAAATGGTGGATTTTGCAACTTTGCCACAATGTAACTGACATGTTCGACCAAGGGGAGGCATAACTAATTTTTTTGACCTATATAGGGTGTGCCTTGACCTGAGAGCAGGGTTGGAAGCATTTTACTTTGATTGGAGTTTTTGAATTCAAGAAAAGACAGTGGTGTTTTAGTGTGAATTTCTAATTTTGTCTGAAAGTAGAGCTTTAATGGATTGAAACTGTTACTGTGTTGTACGTAGGATGTAGTGTACTAATAGGTTAAGCCCTATGTGGTAGAAATTTAGTTTTCTAGTTCAATTTCAAGCATTATAGTAGGTAGTTGTTTCTTTGCATTTGCTGATCTGACAGTTTGCTGGTAGAAAATGGAGGTTTAAGTCACATTCCCACTATACATAACGTGCGGCCTCTTGGTAATTGTGAGTAGACTCCATGATTGTAAATATGGTAGGGTTAGGAGTCAATAGAAGTAAGGGTATCACTGTGGAAGTCTTCTCTTAGGCGAGCCCAGAAGTGTCTAGCTAGGAAAGACAAGGAGTGCAAAGAACTTTGATTTGCAGGGGTGATCATTTCCTGTGTACTCACAGTGTGGAGAGGGTAACCAGATGCCTTGCAAAGGCTTAGCATGGAGGAAGAAGCTCCACCAATCCATTTGGTGAGAGAAAATCATGACAGTTTGCTATGTGGTCAGGAAATGGCTTAAAAAAAGGCCTAATTTGCTAATTGAGAGTTATGCTTGTGTACGGATAGTTGAGGGTTAAGACCTCTAAAATATTTGAGGGATGGGAATAAGGATTAGGAAACCTAAGGGAAGATTTTGTGTTCTTTGGGAAACTTAGGATAACAACCCTGTTTTCTCGGAGAAGAAGACCTAATTGGGGGCTCTTATGCTAGTGGTCTTTTTAACCCTAAATGAGGGTTTGGTGGAAGCGATGACAAGATGGAGTTAGGAGGATCCTTCAGAGCCATGATGGGATGGGAAGAACCTGTTAGAAACCTCTCCAAACCCATGCAAAGCTAAGTTCAAGGTTTGGAGTAGAATAGCCTTTAGGGTGGATTAAGGGCTAAGGAAGAGTTGGAGACATTGCACCAAGATTGACTTGGTAGGTTGATTTGTGATGGTAGTGGGGTTGGAAAAGAGAACCAAGGGAACCTAACCAAGAAGAAGGTCCTATAGGTTAAGGTGGTGAAGCAAGATACCAAGGAGGTCTTGCAAGCAAGACCTAGAGTAGGAATAAGTGATTGATTCCTCCAACCTCCCTATCAGATTGGTATCAAAGCAAACACAAGATTTGGGATAGAATAATATATGTCAGAGTTTGAGTCTAGTGGTTCTACTGATATGATGACAAATGCAAAATTGGCCAAGAGGTTTGAAGAACAAAAGGAAGACAATAGGCTATTGAGGGAAAGAATAGCCCAACTTGAGCAAGTAATGAGTAATGTGCAGTTGGAAGGAAGGGTACCAAAGAAAGAAGAGGTTGCAGAGGAAGACAAGATCCCTGAACCTGACCCTGTTTTGCAAGAAGATCCTTTCTTGAAGGCATTGAAGACTTTGAGTGGAAAAGCACTTGAAGGCATACCACTATTTAGTGGAAAAATGGAAGCTGATCTTGTCATGGATTGGATAGAGGGAATGGAAAACCATTTTGAATGTGATGGAATCACTGAAGCACAAAAGGTAAAGGTGGCCAAATCAAGATTGAGAGGTTCTGCCTTGACATGGTGGAAGTTCATTCAGATAGAGAGGGAAAGGAAGGAAAGAAGCCTATCTCTACTTGGAAGGTAATGGTTTCCAAAGTGAGAGAAGCATACATTCCTAATGATTATGAAATTCAGTTGCACAAGAAAAGACAGAGCTTGAGACAAAGAGACCAAGATGTGAATTCTTATATTGAGGAGTTTCAAAAACTTTGCATGAGGTCTAATGTTACTGAGGATGAAAGTCTTAAGGTGTCTAGATACCTTAACGGTTTGAAGTGGAATATTCAAGAGGAGATGACTCTTCTAAGTCCCAAGATAGTGCACCAATGCTATCAATTGGCTATAAATATTGAAGAGAAGAGTAAGAGGAAACAAGAACAGGCTTCTAAGAGTAGAGGAAAAGGCAGAGATCAAAGAGGACATAGAGGTGGATACCAAGGTAGAGGGATTGAACAAAGAAACCAAGGAGAGTCTAAACTTACAGAGCATGGAAGTGAGACACCTTCTAGAGGAGGGTATAACAGAGGTAGAGGACCTCAAGGAGGTTCAAATAAAATAGAGGAAGAGGAGCAGGAAGAAGTAACTCATACTTTGCTAGTATGAAGTGTTACAATTGTGGTCAAGTAGGTCATCCAGCTTATAGGTGCCCGGAGAAAGCATCTTCATCAAATACTAAGAAGAGAGTGGCATATGCACAAGAGGAAACCATGAGTACCAAATCACCAGAGGTTAGTCACATTGAATCAGAAATGGGGGAGAACCTAATGTTTAGTAGGGTTCTAATTAGACAACCAGTCAAAGAAGAGCCAAAGCAAAGGAGAGCCTTATTCAAGGAAAGATGCAAAATACTTGGGAAGGTGTGCAAGGTTATAGTGGACTTAAGGTCTATTGATAACATAATCTCTAAGGAGGCAGCAAGGAAGTTGAAATTAGAGAAAATACCCCACACTAATCCCTACAAGGTGACATGGCTGAACAAAGGGCAGAGTGTTCTTGTAAATGAGCAGACAACGGTGGAGTTCTCCATTGGAGGGTACAAGGACAAGTTGTTTTGTGATGTGTTACCCATGGATGCATGCCATATTCTATTGGGAAGACCATGGCAGTATGGAAGAGGAGCCATCTATGATGGAAAGGAGAACACTATCTCATTCAAGAAGAATGAAAAGACATTCAAACTACAGTCACCATCAGATGAGGAAGAAGGACAGTCAAAGACCCCTAGTGTCTTGTTAAGTAGTGGAAAAGAGTTTATCAACACTCTACAACAAGGAGGGGAAGGATATGTGGTTATGGTGCAACCCAACGAAAAAGACAAAGCAAAGAAAACAGTCATACCCGGAGCAGTCCAGAAGTTGCTTGAGAAGTATAAGGACATAGTGAGTGATGGTGCACCAGCAACCTTACCTCCAAAGAGATCCATTAGCCATCAGATTGACTTCATACCATGAGCTTTATTGCCAAACAAAGCAACTTACAAGCTTACACCGGATCAGAACCTATAGGTAGCTAGACAAGTGCATGAGTTGTTGGATCAAGGATTAATTAGGAAGAGCATCAACCCATGTGTAGTACCAGTGGTCTTGGCATCCAATAAAGGTGGTAAGTGTAGGTTATGCAATGATTATAGAGCTATAAATAGAATCACAATTAGGTATAGGTTTCCTATTCCTAGGATTGAGGACTTGATGGATTGACTTGGAGGAGCTCAGTACTACACCAAGTTGGATCTCAAAAGTGGATACCACTAGATCAGAATTAAGGATGGAGATGAGTGGAAGACAACCTTTAAGACAACTGATGGGTTGTATGAGTGGAGAGTTATGCCATTTGGCCTCTCTAATGCCCCTAGCACATTCATGAGGCTCATGAATGAAGTGCTCAAAGACTTCACAGGGGTATTTGTGGTGGTATATCTTGATGATATACTCATCTTTAGCAAGATAGCAGAAGAACATCTAAAGCATGTGGAGATGGTACTCAAAATTTTGCAAGAGGAGAAGTTAGCCATCAACCTAGAGAAATGTGAGTTCTTTAAATAGAAGCTTGTGTATTTGGGGTTTGTAGTATCCCAAGGATCATTGAAAATGGATCCAAGCAAGGTGGAAGCTATCCTAAAATGGCCTACACCAACCACTGGGATAGAGGTAAGAATTTTTCATGGATTGGCTCAATTTTATAGGAAGTTTATAAGAAACTTTAGTGGCATATGTGCACCAGTCCTAGATATAATCAAAGGTAGCTTAAAGACTAAGTTTAAGTGGAATCAAGAAGCTGAGAATGGTTTTGAGAAACTAAAACAAGAAGTGGCAACTCAACCTATTCTTTTATTACCTAGTTTGACAAGTTGTTTACTGTGGAATGTGATGCTAGTGGAATTGCAGTAGGAGGAGTGCTAAGCCAAGAAGGAAGGCCTATAGCTTTCTTTAGTGAAAATCTTAATGAAGCTAAGAAAAAATATTCTACCTATGACCTAGAACTCTATGCTCTAGTACAGTCACTTAGGAAGTGGAGGCATTATCTCCTACCTAAAGAGTTTGTAGTGTTTACTGAGAATCAAGCACTTAGTTACATCAACACTCAAGAGAAATTGAGAAATAGACATTTGAAGTGGATGGAGTATCTTCAAGCTTTCAATTGCACCATCAAGCACAAGAAGGGACAGTTGAACAAGGTGGCAGATGCACTAAGTAGAAGATTGTTGATAGTGCAAGAGATACAAGTAAAGAGCATTGGAATAGAGAGTTTCAAGGATCTTTATGGGGAAGATGAAGACTTCTCGGAAGCATACAGGGTATGTTCTGACTTTGAGAATCACTTTCATAGTCAATACTTGGAGTATACATTGCAAAGTGGATTGTTATTCAAGGGAAATCAGTTGTGTGTCCCAAGAGGATCAATGAGAGATAATCTCATCCAGGAGAAGCACAATGGTAGTCTTAGTGGTCATTTTGGCATCAACAAGACAATGGAACTAGTGCAAATGTTCTACTATTGGCCCAAGTTTCCAAGGGATGTTAGGAGGTATGTGGAGTAGTGTGTAGTTTGTATGAAAGCCAAAGGGGAAGCTAGAAATGTAGGTTTGTATCAACCTCTACCCATTCCCAATAGACCATGGGAGTGTGTTAGCATGGATTTTGTTGTAGGACTCCCTAAGACTAAGATAGGGTTTGATAGTGTTTATGTGGTGGTAGATAGATTCAGCAAGATGAGTCACTTTATCCCTTGCAAGACCACACATGATGCTAGCTACATTGCTCACCTTTTCTTCAAGGAAATTTTAAGGATCCATGGATTTCCTTTGAGCATTGTATTGGACAGGGATGTGAAGTTCATGAGTCATTTTTGGAAGACTCTATTGAGCAGATTAGGTACCAACTTGTCTTTTGGATCAGCTTACCATCCTCAGACTGATGGGAAAATAGAGGTGGTTAATAGGGTGTTAGGTAACCTTCTAAGATGCCTAACCAAAGAGTATGGGCAGACATGGGACTTGGTCATATCACAGGCTGAGTATGCATACAATGATAGTGTGAACAAGACTACAGGGAAGAGTCCTTTTGAAATAGTGTATGGAATGCACCCAAGAGGTGTGTGTGAGCTTAGGGATCTAGGAGCTATGGAACATAGGAGTGGACATGCAGAGGATTTCTCTCAGACCATGAAGGAGATTTAGGAGCAGGTGAAGAAGATAGTCACCGAGGCTACTCAAAAGTTGAAAGAGAAGGTGGATTTATCTAGAAATGATCTACAATTTGTAGTAGGAGACTATGTGATGGTCCACCTCAACAAATCTAGGTTGAAAAAGGGGATATCAACCAAATTGCAGATGAAAAGAGTGGGACCATGTAAGGTATTAGCCAAATATGGGAAGAATTCCTACAAGGTGGAATTGCCTACAGATTTAGACATCTCTCTAGTGTTCAATGTAGCAGATCTAATCAGATATAAGGGAATAGTCACTAACATGGATCAAAATAGCAGGGATATCTTCAAGGATGTGAGCAACATAGCCTTACCTACTCAAGATAAGCTACAAGCAGAGAGAATCTTGGAGTCAAGGGTGAAGAAGTCTACTTGGCATAAGGAATACTTGGAACATCTCATCAAATGGAGGGAAAAACTAGACTTAAAGGCTACATGGGTGGATGAAGCTCAGTTTAAGAAGAAGTGCATTGATGTTACACTGATCTCTCCTCACATTCCTTAGTGTTTGTGCAGAGAGGGGGAGAATGGTATAGGAGCACCTAAGAAACACTAGGCAATTAGGAAATCTAGGATGAATTTTTGTTTTTGATGTGTTACCATGAAGGTCATGTTGACCATTGAGTATAGGAGATAGCTTAGGGATATGTTTGATCTCTGGGATAGAAATTGAGGAAGGGTGGATGAGTTTAGAAACTCATCTTACTTAGTTTACTAGAAATTGGAAAAAGTTGCAAAATGGTGGATTTTGCAACTTTGCCACAATGTAACTGACATGTCCAACCAAGGGGAGGCATAAATACTTTTGTTGAACTATATAGGGTGTGCCTCGACCTGAGAGAAGGGTTGGGAGCATTTTACTTTGATTGGATTTTTTAAATTCAAGAAAAGACAGTGGTGTTTTAGTGTGAATTTATGATTTTGTCTCAAAGTAGAGCTTTAATGGATTGAAATTGTTACTGTGTTGTACGTAGGATGTACTAAATTGATAGGTTAAGCCCTGTGTGGTAACAATTTAGTTTTCTAGTTCAATTTCAAGCATTATAGTAGGTAGTTGTTTCTTTGCAATTGCTAATCTGATAGTTTGTTGGTAGAAAATGGAGGTTTAATTCACATTCCCATTGTACATAACATACCTCTTGGGAATTATGAATAGACTCCATGATTGTAAATATGGTAGGGTTAGGAGTCAATAGAAGTCAAAGTATCACTGTGGAAGTCTTCTCTTAGGCGAGCCAGGAAGTGTCCGGCTAGGAAAGACAAGGAGTGCAAAGAACTTTGATTTGCAGAGGTGATCATTTCCTGTCAACTCACGGTGTGGAGAGGGTAACTAGATGCCTTGCAAAGGCTTAGCATGGAGGAGGAAGCTCCACCAATCTATTTGGTGAGAGAAACTCATGATAGTTTGATGTGTGGTTAAGAAATGGCTTAAAAAAAGGCCTAATTTGCTAATTGAGGGTTATGGCTGTGTACGGACAGTTGAGGGTTAAGACCTCTAAAATCTTTGAGGGATGGGCATAAGGATCAGGAACCCTAAGGGAAGATTCTTTTTTCTTTGGGAAACTTAGGAGAACAACCCTATTTTCTCGGAGAAGAAGACCTAATTGGGGGCTCCTAGGCTAGTGGTCTTTTTAACCCTAAATGAGGGTTTGGAGGAAGTGATGACAAGATGGAGTTAGGATGATCCTTCAGAGCCATGATGGGATGGGAAGAACCTGTTAGAAACCTCTCCATTATCCTCAAGGAAATAGTGTGTCTGAGTCAACTAATGAAAATATTTTTGGTAATAAAACAAGATATTGGCATAACATGCTTAAATGTACCTCATGATTAGATTAGATAGCTTGTGAGTTAAAGAAACTATAGGGACATTCCTATACCACCTCATATATGGATAGGATATTATCTTCTTTGTGGACCTTAAAATTTCTATCTTATAGTTCATGATTGATTACTTGGAAATATATGACATAGCTGAAATATGGTTGTTAAATCTCCTACAACTAGAGGAAAAATGGGATGTTTTTCTACAACATTTTAGCAAACATCGAGAGATTCTAAAGTGGTGGTTTAACAAGAAAATGAAAGTGAAAGCCTTTTGGATCTAATATCTAGTCTTGTTATGGGACAAGGTGCATGAGAAGAAAGGGGACCATGGTAAGTTTGACATGTTGAGGTTAGAAGCTTCTTAATTTATACTATATTTGGAGATATTACCTTTAGGTTACACATTTTGAATGGTGAGGCTATATTACTACTAATGAATAATAATTATTTAAAAATTACTTCCAAACCTAAGGGTGTGGGTCATATGTTTGGTTTTTGAGTGGTTTCTTTTCAATTTTATTTTTTTTATGTTTAGCTAGGTGTTGTGTTTCATTTTTATTTTGTTTGGAGTATTTAGTTGGATTAAACTTTTATTTTTGTTTCCTCCATTTAAATATTATTCAATTAGTTTAAGTGAGCTCGTAATATTTCATGAAATTTATAATCATTAGTGAATTATAGACTTTCATAAGACACAGTTCTAATTTCTTCTTCAAATAATTATGCTTTATTTGGAGGGTCAATTTCCTAGATTGAAGTTCTAATAATTAGCTCACTCATGTGCACAAAGGTGTATTCACATTTAAGGAAGTGGAGATGGATCTAAGGTATATTTTGCATTAATTTGAGCCTCTCACTCAACTCAAATTAATAATTCTTGAATTTTGTTAGATGAAGCGACCACAACTGAAATATCAAGTGAAAATATTAAAACTTATCAATTGATTAACATAGTGATCCCCAACCCAAAAATGGGCTTAAGTGCCTCTAGATTGAGCTGAATAAATAAAAATTAAAGAAAGAAAAGAAGGAATTAAAATACCTTTCAATACAGGTGATTTAGGTAATCTCAAGTAATGTAAGATTTATTTTCACATCTAGATTTTTCAATAAATTTTATCTAAAAGTAAAGGTCAATAAGAAAAATCCTTTTTTCAACTAAATATAACTTAACATATATTTTCAATCTATAAATGAATCGTCATGCTTTATCTATTGATTAAATAATTTGATAGTCCTAATCATGTCTCATCTTTTATGAATAACACTAGAAGAGCCATTGTAACCATTGTATAATGTGAATACATGTCACAAATTGTAGAGAACATATCAATAACTTATCCATACAAACATTAAAAAATAATATTAGTATAGAAATCTATGCTACTTGCATTCTTCATAATCATCAAATTTGAGGCCCTATATGCACTATTTTTTAAAGGTGATGATAATAAATGATAGAAAGTAGATAAAAGTGGAGCATTTACACAAAGTTGAAAAGTCATATTTGAGGGTCTTCTTGCCACTATACAAAATAGAGGTTTTCCTATTACATCGAGTTCATTATCTATATGAATCCAAAATTTCTTCTTAGTTAGATCAAATTTAACCATGTCGAAGGTATCAAGATACCCTCTAATGATTTATATTCACTTCAAGTATAGGAAATTAACCCACTAGAATAATATAGAGGGAATTACTTGCAACTTGTGAATCCATGACCTTACCCAAAAATTCTTATATATTGTGTCCTTATTGATAACAAAGAACTTCTTTGGATGGTATTATGTTTAAGGATGTGTGGGAGACTTATATTTTTAATGGTGTTTTATTTGTTTTCAAATCATTATGTCCTCTCAATATTTGTAAAATATGGTCATATTAGCTTTTTATGTCCCACAATTTGTAATAAGGAGAAGGGGATTACACCAACTACAAACTCATAATCAACAATAGCCTTCTTCATATTGTTGTTGTATATCCACAACTTGAGGTATAAGGAGGTGTTGTCCTAGAAATATTAACTTGTAAGGTTATCTACCTTGTATAAAATAATAAACTCATGTATCAAAGGTTTAAGCTAGATGGGTGCATTTCTAATTCTATATGGTTAATTTAGGATTGAAAAGGGCATATGATTCTCAAAATTTGAAGTCAAAACACATCTACAATGGTATCCAAATTTATCAAAGAGTCTTAAAGGAGGTCTAAGA
>VDFB02069611.1:0-11597 GCA_007258455.2 Sequoia sempervirens | reverse complement strand
TTTGGGCGCATTTAGCCCTTTGTAGTTTCAATTTCAATGACTTAATCAAATTTCCATCAACTTTCCTTTACCTTGGGTGCTTTTGAGGGGTCAAGCTTCCAGTTTCAAACACTTAGAATTTTTTTATGACTCTCCTCTCAAGCTAAGGCGCATTTCAGCAGTTGAGCTTCAAGTTTCAATGCCTTAGCAAAATTTTCATCCATCTGTTTGCTCCTTGAGGTGCATTTGGGAGGCTGAGCTTCCATTTTTTTTAGACTTAGATGAAAATTTCATGGCTCTTCAAGCGGATTTTGATGCTGGAGTTTTCAGCTTATCAGACTTGGATGAATTTCAAAGCTTTCGTCCGATTTGAAGTGGTTTGTTCATGTTGCCTTTGACTTGCCCTAGCTTTCTATTTTTAGAAAGTTTCTCAAATTTTGCATTTTAAGCTGATTTCTAGCTCCAAAAAGCTTGATTTTCACTTTATCTCGAACCTCGTGATGTGATTGAGCTGTGTTAGTTGAATATTTTGTAAACTAAGAGGTTTAGCAAATGGTTATTTCAACCGCAGTGTGAGTTCAACTCTCTATTTAAGGAAGGCTCCCCTATCTAAATATGGCAGAAAACAAATATGGGTGGAACAATAATCTCTCCTCTTGTTTCAGGAAAGACTAAACTCTTTTCTCTTTTCAGAAAAAGCAGGATTAACTTCTAAATAAAACTCTTACAGCAGTTTGTAATAAAATCAGTGGAAAGGAAATGAAGTTTCCTGAAAGCTCAAAGACTTCCGTCACTTCCTTCGGGACGGAAAAACAACCTCAAGCGCAAAGTCTTGAAAATCAGCAATCCTATCTACCCTTTTGTAAGATAATTCTAATGATGATATACAACATAAAACAACACAAAGTCTGAAAATATGATGTATCTATTTAACTACTATGAATGAGAATCGTCACGAGCACAAAGTCTTGCAATTCTTCTTAACTTCTGATTTATGAATTCAATCTTCAATATTGACAACACAAAGTCTGAAAATATATTAATTGAAGCTCTCCCTAGCAATCTTTCTCAACTTTCAAATGATCACAAAGCAATGCCCAAAATGACATAAGAACACAATGGACACAAAGTGAGAATTCAACACAAAGTCTGAAATCTGCAACTCTTTGATATTATTTGAAAATGAACAACTTGTAATTATAAAGCTCAAAGTCTTTATGAGTACAAAATTCTACAGAGTTTTCTTGCTTGCCAAAAAGATATCAATTACAAAAGACCCCCTCAAGTATTTATAGGAGAGAGGTCATGAGAAAAAGGTGGGAGGATCCCAACTAACTTGAGAAATTCTCTCAACCACCAACTACTTGCAATTGACTTATTCCAAATTACAAGTCCTAATTTATCTTGACTTGTAATTTGATTACATGTAATTACAATCTTCAATAATGCGAGTAGCATGGCCACTTGCCATTACAATTTCTAACTTTACATGTAATTTGTCAAAAGAAAATTACAAATGCATAATTGAAATTATTCTAAGTGTCCAAGACATGACTCTAACTACATCATCCTTCATCTGCAATGATCTTCATGTTGCTTCAGGATTTTAGAACTTGAAGTATTCAGGATTGGTGAAGACATCTCGAACTTGGGACGGGAATTTGCATTCTTAATGATCTTTGTGTCCTTGGCAAACTTTAACCTTATCACAGGCTTGGAGCAGTACCATTTCTTTAGGAAGGAAGTTCTTCTCTTCGTTGCGTTCTTTTTCCATGTTTGATTTACTTTGTCCCTAGATGGCTTCATGAGGATTATTGACCTTCGGGCTGCTCCATGAATTACTGTTGTATCTCTTCTTCTTTTGTTCACTGATGAAGAACCCATAACACCTTACTCAAGATGAAATTGTTATAAAACAATGCCCATGCCTTGATTTGTTGGTTTGATAGATCATGTGTGCAAACAAGACTGACAAGGGAAGGGATAAATTGATGCAAAAATAGGCTCACAAGTGAATTTCGGGTTTTGGAAGGCTGACAGCAAGTAAATAGTGTATTTCGGGATTTTAGGAAACCATTGCAAGTTTAAAAAGTGCAAGGTAGGAAAAATGAGAGGTCATTGCAAGTTTTCATTTTAACTTGTAACCTTGGTCAAAATCTCCTACTTGTAATCAGATTATGAAAACCCGATTTTCAACCAAGGGCATCATTTTTGCAGAAAATGATAATGATGATGAAGAAAAATGGTAATGGCAAATGAATATGAAAAGAAGGAAAATGAATGAAAAGCGAATGAGAAGGCGAATGAAAGAGAGAGAAAAACGTTTTTATGAATGAAGGGCGAATGAATAATGATGGCGTATGAAAGAGAAATGAATGAAGGGCATATGAAGTGGAAAAACGCGTTTTCAGCCATACACGTTTTATATAATATGCAATCTCAATCTCCATAGAAAGGCAACCCAAGAACAAAAGATTTAAAGCAACAAAAACAAAAAATTAAAAAGAAACAAAGAACATACCTGCAACAAGAGTTTACAAGCCAAAATAAAGAAAAATAAATAAATAAATAAACCCTAGGCGCCTTGAGCAAACTCAAATCTGCAAAAATGTGGCAATGGAAGAGAAAAAATGGGGGATTTAATAAAGTTGCAGACCTTGCCAAGTGTTCTTCATGCCAAAAATCTCTCCAATCAGGGTGCATATGAGCAAGAGCAAGTTAAAAATCCACAAAAACACTTGCAAAACTCATTTCGGGTTTTTTTATGCTCATTGCAAGTGAAAAATAACTTGATAAAACTTCATTGCAAGCATTTCGGGTTTTTTGATGCTCATTGCAAGTGAAAAATAACTTTAAAAATGCCCTTTACTTGCAAATCAAGTTTTTAGATACACTTTGCAAGTGATTTTCATGAAATCGGAACTTTTTCAAGTTATTGCAAGTTACTTTAACTCAAATCGGGATTTTCAAGGCACTTTACAAGTTAATTTTCATGAAATCGGAACTTTTTAGAGTCATTACTAGTGACTTTACTCAAGTAGGAAATTTTAAAAGTCATTACAAGCAAAAATAAAAGAAATCGGAACTTTTTCAAGTCATTGCAAGTGAAAATAAAAGAAATTGGACCTTTTTGGAGTGATTACAAGTGACTTTAAGTGAAATCGTAACTTTTTTAAGTCATTGCAAGTAACTTTTTAAAAAGTAACTTGTAAAGTGAACAAAAAGTTCCTATCACTTGTAAGTTACACAAAAAGTTCCTACAACTTAAAATTAAAACAAAAAGTAACTTGTAATAGGAACCAAAACCCCTACTTGCAGTGATGCCCCAAAAACCCGAAATTGACCAAAAACACACTAAAAATGACTCAGAATTTCACGAAAATGGACGAGGGTGAGTAAAAAGTGCTAACCCAAAGGACTATAGACCTAAAATTGAAATTTTCTAACCTTTGCACCTCGTAAAACGTGCCTTAAAAGAGAAAATATTCAAATTTTATCAAAATTTTAATAGGTTATCCCAATTTTTAGCAAGTCAAAAATTAGGGACAACTTGAATCTTGGTCTGATGCTGCCTATACACTGCTATTTTAGCGACTTACTAAAATAGTAGTGCCTGAGAGAATAGGCTCAAACTTTACATCTTGATTACTTTTGAGGGATGTCGTCGTGGGCTGAATCATGCATGAATGTAGGTATTTCATCCCTGATTTTGGAAACCTAATTCTCAGCCACGGGCTTTACTAAAATAGTAGGAGTGCTTGATTTTTGAATATCTGCTGACTCCGTTTGATGCGATTCGGGCCAGCCAGATTCCTCATCACTTGTTTGACTGTTCATCTTGATGCCACATCTTGACCTGCTATTATAGCATGTTTTACGGAAGTGGTTTACTATTTATAGCAACTGATTGATTTCATGACCTCCATAACTCCATTTGACTTGAAATTTGAATGATGTGATCCTCATCGATAGACTTGCCCGTTCACACTAGTGCCTATTGCTGATTTACTATTTTTAGCCTGTTTCTGAAACGCCTTACTATAAATAGTAAGTGCTCTGATTGCCTTCAAATTTTACTAGTGGACTCCTTGAAGATCGTCCGCGATGGAGTGTTTACTCAGCGTGGAGTGTTCAGCATTACTCTGAGGAAGTAAATGAGAATAATTCAAAACATAGTAATCTTGGAATGAATCACATTTTGAATCCGCAAGGAACAAGCGTGGGGAATAATTGCATAGCAAAATGGATTGATTGATTTCATGAAGTATCTCCACAATACATAGCAATTGACTGTGTTCGACTACAAATGACAAGATACATATATAGATGGCCGAGGTTGGTTGAGATACCAACCGTCGACAACTCTTCCTAACTACCTGCCCGACAACTAATCCAACTTTTACTTTAAACTGTGCATGTATTATTTAAACTATTATTATCTATTCCCATTATGACCGACTACAACATTTATTTAATTAATTAGTACGGTCGATTACAATATAATTATTTATTAATATGGCCGTCTACAATGGGATACACCAGTTTTTGAAAATTCTGACATTTGACCCCTCATTTTGGATCTCGAAGCTGGAAACCTTAATTTGTCTTGCATGTACCCCAAATGACCTTCGTTTAACTCTGTTTCTATTGCATGTCATCGGGTTCGTGACTCTGAAGTGCTGGGTAGCTACCGAAGTGAACCTGCTAAAAATAGTAAGTGGTTGAAAAAGTGACCAACTATCTGTCGGATGAGTTTGCATGTCACACTGCTCGAGAGATCTTGAAAAACCTAGAAAAACCCAGAAAAATCAACATGCAAGCACTAGCTAAAAATAGCAAGTTCCAGAAAAGTGATCAACTCTGCTTGCATGTTACCTCATTGTGAAGCTCTCGGAAAACCCAGAAAGATAATGCAGACATGCACTGAGAAATCTTGCGTGCAAACCCTAAAAATAGCCTCTGAAGCCCAAATCATTGAAAGTCATCATCTCGTTTTGCATGCTATATCACCGTGAAGGTCTCAAAAAACCCACAAAGAACCTTCGGACATGCATCTAAAAGTCCAACATGCAAACCCTAAAAGTGGCCCTCGAAGGCAGGACTGCTAAAAATAGCAAGTTGTCCATTTCAGCTCAAATTTGGCAGGCAGGTAGCTTACAATGTAGTCGTCAGAATTTGAAAATCCCAAGGAAATAGGCCCCAAATTGGTACTTACTAAAAATAGCAAGTTATCAAAATCCGGTGAAAATTCAATGGGAGCCTGCTCGAAGCATCTTAATAGCAGTGCTAAGCTCATTATTCAATTTATTCACTCCATTCAACTTTAAACTGACCAGAAGACTCGCAACCCTAATTTTATAGACTTCGCCAAAATTTCATGTCTAAGCTCAACGGTGGGCACATCCTCGGAAAGACAAACAAAACAATAGAGAGACAACAGGAAAACCAACAAAAATCAAGCCAAAAGACCCGAACCAAGAAAAAATTAGGGTGGGTCCCCATTTGCAATGGGGCGATGTGTGAAAAAGGTCACAACAGGTATGCTTGTAACCACTTATGAAGAGATTAGTAATATACCTTTACATGAAGGGTTCATTGAAGACAAGAAGGATGAAGTCTTCAAATCAGCTAGTAATGATGATCCTTTACTTCATTCCAGTGAAGATGTCATGAATAGTTATGGATTAGAATCGTTTGATCATCAAACTAAGCTCTTGGAGAAATATTCTCATGAAGATATCAGTTTTGTTGAGTTGGGAGGTGTCTCATTCAAAGAGTCACCATTCCAAGTGGAGTATGAAGGACAGTTTCTTTTTGAACAAAATAATCAGCCCTTCAACATTTGGGATCTGGATGTGAAGGCATCTAATTTTGTTAAGAAACTTGTATGGGATAGATTTCCCTTTGATCCCAATAAAGAACAAAATTCAGATTTTACTACAAGCTATGAGATGGCCTTTGGAGGAGAAGTTGTTTTTGACAAAATAGCTTGCATGAAAAAGCCCCATAATGATCATTTCAGTTTGGTTGCAGCCACTAAAGAAAAGTTTTTTGTTGCTAAAGCTTTCAAGTCTGTGATTAATAATGACTCATTGATCAAATTGGGGGCTTCTTTAACATATAATCAAGGAGACAATGAAGGGGAAATAGAGCTAGAAGACCACGGGGCCTTTGCTGATGAAGAGGTTAAAAAAATTCTCAAATTCAAATAAGATTTTCCTCTTTATGTAGTTGATTGTAAACAGAGGTCTGAAGAATTGGTAAGATTTGATTCTCTTCATGACCTTGAGCATTTTCAGTTGGTGGGTGGTGAAAGA
Organism: Sequoia sempervirens; assembly: GCA_007258455.2. Lineage (NCBI taxonomy): Eukaryota > Viridiplantae > Streptophyta > Pinopsida > Cupressales > Cupressaceae > Sequoia > Sequoia sempervirens. The sequence goes on along the minus strand of VDFB02069611.1, from coordinate 5,301 downwards.
CAGAAGTCTTGGAGCAGCTATGGGGGCAACAAAGACAAGGAACATAGTTCTGATTTTGAAATGCAGCCTATTAGTAGTTCACCATCCTTGCACTTTTGTGAGTGGAAAGGACAATTCATGTTTTCCATTGGGGATGAGGTGCATGCCTTATTCAGATTTGACCGCTCACATAGTTTGAGTGATGAGAGACAGGAAGGAGTTTGGGATGGAGTCACTCTCTTTAATTTGCAATTTATTAAAGACTCCTTAGTGATTATGAAATCAAGGTATCTATGTTGGATTAAAGATCGGGATTATGCCTACGAATTCACAAAGAAGATCATTGGTTTATCTAAAGGATGTGAAAGAAAGATATATAAGCTTACTCTTGAGCTTGAATCAACAAAGTGCATGTTAGCGAATGTTTAGTTGGGTGTAATGGAGGTAGGAGACTAGCTAGCTGATTTCAAACTTCTTAGAGAATGTAGGGATGAGATATATTCCGTGATTGATAATTCTCCAAGCTTGCTTGTAAGTGAATGCATAAGAGGTTTAGAGAATTCAGTCTCCATATGGGAAGTGTTGATTCATGGCGACTTCCCCATCTTTGACACCAAGGTGTTGTTAAAACATGTTTTGGTAAGACATATTGTTTACATGCCTGACAGTTTATCCTTTGGATTGAGTAATGCTCACACTATCTTGTCTTGGGAGAAGGATTTGAAGACGATGTTTGTTTCAGGCTCCCTTGTTTTTGAAGCTTTCTTGGATAGACTTCAATGGTTTACCAAAGAAGTCAATAATTTTTTGGGTGTGCAATTGGAGTTGATTGGCACTCAGGAATTTGTTGTGAAAAATCTTTTGGGGTATGGTAGGAAGGTTCATTGGAGGGATAAGGATCAAACTTTCAAAATTAATGGTGTTTTTTCCTTTCTTACCAGCCACTTGATGATTCCATTTGTTTACCAACAAATGGATTGGAGAGAAATTTTGAGCAAAGAATGGTTCTTTGCTGTAATGGAACTCTTAGAGTGGGTGTTTCCACCCTTGTGTTCAAGCAATTTGGTCAAGATGAATGTGGATTTTCAATATTGCAGCAGTTGTTCCTACTATTGTTTGCAGATTTTTTTGAACTCTAATGTTGAGTCTTTCATTCTTGATTTGGTAGTAGCTACTGGTCACTCCATTGCAGCAGCAAAGAGTGAAGATTCCATACTTATTACTCATGAAGTTTGGGAGAAAGTTGGACCTAAACAGATTATTTACTTTTTTAACAATCTATCTCTTGAGTTGAGTGATGTTTTGGCTCATCCTAGTCCTTTGAGGGAATGGGAATTGTGGACAACATTTGTTTTGCGCTCCATTAATGTTGATGTTTTCATGGGTGGGCTACATGGGTTTATCAAAGAAGACTCTAAATTCTTGAGTTTGCATTTTGCCTTGATTAGTACTTGGAGAAGTGTTGTGTACTCTTTTAGATGCATTAGAGAACATTTTCAGTTGAGTATCCGTGTTTGGAATCCTCAACATGGCTTGATGGAGATTGTTACAAGTAGAAAGAGGAATCTTTGGAGAGATAAGAATTTAATTTTCAGATCCTCTAATGTTGTTCCCATCTTCGCCAATCATTCGAAGGTTCTTTTTGCTCATCAACTGGTGAATTGGAGAGATATTTCAAACAAAGGATGGTTTAATATTGGTTTGGAGTTTCTTAAGAAGATGTTTCCAGCCTTGGGCATGAGCAATTGTTCTATTATGGATGCTGATTTTCAGTATTGCAGCAGCTATTCAGTTCATTGTATGATGATTTTCCTAAAATCAGTTTTTGAGAGGTTCATTTCAGTTTTCATAGGCATCTGGTACATTCATTCTTCCTCTTCTCAATCTTTTTTCAATAATGGTTTATGGCCTCAAAAGTGGGAAATGATGCTCCATAGTGATTTGGACCAGATTTGGATGGTGTTTAAGTTCCTTTCCAGTGATTTCCTCCATACAATTTCTTACACTAGTGTTTGGTGCAGCGAACCCTTGCTTGTTTGGGTTCAACTTCTTGAGTCTTTTGGGAAGAGATTGGTGGAAGTTTTCAAAAAGCTTCTTGATTATGTTAGAGTTACTCAAAGGAGGCATTATTCTTCCTTGAGGAGTTTTGATGATGCAACTATTATGACCATGCAAAGAGCTGTTTATTCCTTTACAAATAGCTATGATGGAGTCACATTTGTTGTTCTGATTCGGTTTGATGCTTTGAGGAGTTATGTTGATTAGAATATTTTTGAGTTGCTTCGATTATTCTTCATTGTTCTCAGAATGGTGATTGATATTGACATTGCAAATGGTAATTCCTCAGAGTTTATTGGGGATGAGACGTTGCTAGATTCTGATTCAAACCCTTCCATGTTGTTTAGCTTGAATTTCAGGCATGTTATCACTTTGAGGTTGCAGGGTTGGTTTATGCAATTATGGTGCAGTGATTTCATTCGTGTGATCAGAGTAGAGCAGCATCAGCATGGTGGGACCTTTCCAAGATGGACATGGGACCCCGGGATCCTATATGTTGGTGGAATCAGTTTGGAGTGTTGTGGCATTGCTTGAGGACAAACAATTTTGGGAAGGGTGGACTGTAATGTCCCCATTTTAGCCATACGCTCTTCTTTGACTGATAACCTATTTTCGAAAATCCGTAGGTTGATCAAAAGTGAAATTAGGGTTTCCTTTGCTTGGAGGTTCTGTGGAATTTCTTGGTGTTTACTAGTTTTAGTAAATACTATGTTTGGCAGTGGTCTTGTTGGCAGTACTTCAGTTGTTCTTTCTTGTTGGAGCAGTTGGTATTTTTGGTATAGCTTCCAAAATGCAGTTTTGATGGCAATTATTTAATACAAAGCAATTAATGTTATGTTTCTTTGTTGACCCCCCCCCTTGGCCTAGGATGATAACTTCAAGTTGTGTTTAAAAGGTGGACTTGAAGGGGGACGCCCTCATAAAGGAAAAATTAAATATTTAATGAAGTTTTAATTGCCATGAAGTGGACGCCATCTTGAGGAGGAATTAATAACTTTTGGAAATTTGAAAAGTTTCAAATGTGACTTTTGGCGTACCATGGGGGGAAATTGAAGAGTCATCTCATTCTCTTTAAATATGAAGCTTTGCTCCAGCATTTGGAATCCAATGTTTTTATGTTAATGTTATACTGTCGAAATGACAACTTGTTTAATACTTCGAGGGATGCTTACCTCCTAGTTCCAATTCAATTTCGTGTTTGAAAGACAACACCTAGTTGGTCTTATTGCTGCTTCTCAATCAGACTAGCAGATTGTGCTTCAAAGTTGGTGAATTTTGGTGAGAATTTCAGTTTTAATGTTGCTGGTGTATACACAGCTGAAGGTGTTTTTCATTTACAACTTTTGATGTGAATTTATTTTGGTTATGGGTATTTGATCCTTGCAATTCTATGCTAATGGCGACCATATTTGGAGAATTTTAGAATTTAATTCCAAGTTTTTGATTTTTCCAAGAGAAATCGCCCCTCTACAAGGCCGTACCATCTCATGAGTGCTTTGGGCTTCGTGCAAGAATTATATCTTGAGTTTTGATGCAGTTTTGTAGTTTGAGTTTGGGCGCCATCCTCCTAGAAGGTCTTTGCAAAACATTCCAGCTTATTCGGAGGTATTTAGAAGGAGTTGTGATCATTTTTGTGAGTTTGCTGTTTGCTGATAGACATTTCCAGATTGCTGATTTTTATATCAGATTGTTCTAGTTTTCTGATTTTGGCTTCTAGCATCATTATTTGAGAGGTTATTCATTGAAGAAATCATCCTTTTAATTGTATATTGTAATGATGGTAAAAACACTTGAAAATTGCAGTTATTCTTCATTGTAAAACTGAAAAACAGTAGTACTATTTCAGTTCCTTAATTTGCTGCATTTTCTTGTAATTAATTCACATCATTGTAACCCCTGGATGGTTTACCGCCAGTGAGGATAAACAACATTCTGAGCTTTCATTTATCACCCACTGTTAAGTGGAGAATTCCCACTATTGAGTGGATGCCCGCCGCAACGGATGAATTAGTTTGAATTGTTTGTTTCATTTTTCCCCCCACTTAATAAGTGGTAGTGCGGAAATTGTTCATGGCTGGTTCACCGCCTCTTTCTGCTTCCAGTTGTAGCTACTTCATTTATAATTCAGTTTCCTCCGCCATATGTTAGCACCTCACCTTCTAAAGGATCTTGTGTGCACATTCTTGGCCTTGAGTGTCTTTCATTTGATTCCAGTTTTGAAGCTAACGCTAATCCATTGGCGTAGTGTTGGTTGTGTTTTGATAATTTCAAGAAAAAAATTGACTAGCAAATTTCATCATCAGTGCCTCCAAATAATTTTACAATTCTGCCGCATCCCAACGCAAGCAATAATCCAAGTTTACCAAGAGATTCTCCATAGTATAGGCGACCGAATGCAACACAAGGCAGAAGTGGACAATAAGCTACTCAGCAGCCCGTTCATCAAATTAAGCAAGGACAAAAGGAGAGTCTTCCTAGAGAAGACGTGAAAAGACTTAGCTCTTATGTATTAGAAGAATTCAAAAGGGTGAAAGTTAGTCTTCCCCTACATGAGCTAATGAGGATTTCAGAAGTAAGGGGGACCATTCTAGGAAGCTTGAACGAAGCTCCTATTGTAAGAAATACATCCCAAGAAGCAACCAGTGCACCAAGAAATCCTCCCATTGCCACACAGTCTTGTCCCGTGTTGGGTGAAAATTATGTAATCAGCTTTTCGATAATAACACAACTTGGAATTCAGCCACAACTATGTGAGATGTGAATCTCTCCTCTCGGAAAGGGGAGGCACCCTTCTTACTACTGACAGAAGCGATGGCAAAACAAACAAGTAATTACAAAATGTACACAAAACTTACGAAGTGGGGGGGGGTGTGTAATGAACCGAACCAATTCTGACCCAAATTTTTTCAAACTTCGAAGATGATCACAACAGCACCAAAGTACCCGTTAGGGTTAGCTCAAATCAAACCAGCACTGAAGGAAAGAGCCTCAATGCCAAGAATGTGCTTTCCGACCCAAGCTGGGTAGAAGCTACCATATGGCGGAGTATCACTAGTAAAGAATGCAGTACTGGAAAGTAAACTCAATGCCAAGCATGTGCACTCCTAACCCGAGGTGGGGAAGGCGCTACCATATGGCAGAGATTCTATTAACAAAAATGCTATACAAGTAAAATAATCTCAACGCCAAGCATGTGCATTCCTAACCCAAAGTGGGAAAGGCGCTATCATATGGCGGAGAAACAGAAAGCAAATACAATATAGA
>VDFB02069610.1:7500-29019 GCA_007258455.2 Sequoia sempervirens | reverse complement strand
TGGTCTTTACTATGTTTTCCTTATGAGTGCAGGTTGAATCTAGTAAGGCAACGGAGGGATCCTCAGTCTCTAAAGCAGAAAGGATCAAAATGGACATTAAGAGCAAGATCCCTAAGAGAAAAATTATATCAATCTGTTCAGAGGTAACTAATACAAACATCGGATTGTGGGACTACGAGGATTTCAAAGAAAAAATGGTAGCCAAGGATCTTCCTTTGGTGGCGAGGAGAATGAAAGAGTCAGGCTTGTTGCATGTGGTAGGTTTTCCTTCCACAGTTTAGTGTTATGAGCTTTTCCTCGAGTTTGCAAGGTACTACGACTAGGGTACACAGAGAATTATTGGTCCTCAGGGGAGAATAGTAGCAAATCTCAACCCTATTTCTATTGCTCAAACTTTTGACATGCCAGGTAGATCTCACATGGTGGAATTTAATATGGGGTCCGCCAAGGAGTTCTATGAAGAACAAACTATTAAATCTCAACAACTCATCAACTCTTGGCTGGAATAGCCTAAGTCACAATATTCTAAACTACCCAAGCAGTTATTCAGGGAAAATTTCAAGGAATACTATGATGCCATCACATTACTCAACAAAGTGGTTGGATTAAGGAATGCAAGTGTATTTGAGAATTTGATGTGCCATGCTATTGTAAGGATGGAACAAGAGCTAATTGATTATCATTGGGTTGGTCTGATTAGCAGGATAATCCATGAGTAGTTGTCCAATGTGCTGTAGACCAAGACATTCACAATGACCTCATACCTGGTCTATGCACTTGCAAGATTCCATCCCTACAAAGGGTTGAGCATGAGGGGAATCTTTGCATAGGATGTTATTTATGAGGTTTTCCCTCAATTGTATTTATGAAGTTCAAGCTATAGGAGGGTGAATGATGCATTCACTATGCACATCACAAGAATGATTCAGGGAGCAGAACATGTCAGAATTTTAGACCAAGCATTTGAGGTCATCAAGAAGTATGGAGCTTGGTTTATTCAATTCCCAACCTTCTCTTACATCCAGGTTGATGGTTGTCGGAGGGCTCCTTATAGACTTCCAAGGTATCCCACGGACCACATCATACTTCTAGAAGTCACTCGACAGATATGTGATTTTGATGCCATTGTCAAAAGAGATAAGCATAAGACTGGATTTCGTGGAGACTTCCCTTTGGGGATTGGCACTAGGAAGGCATGTCCTTCCATTATTTCTGCCTAGGCTTCAGAAAAAGAAATGAGTCCCATTGGCCTATCTTTCCATTCCAAGAGGTCTAGATGTCATATTACATGAGAAGCTCAAAAGAAGGCCAATAGAGAATATAGCCATAAGGTTGATCTGGAGGACTACTGGGCCGATTGTAGTGATGAATATGAGGTTAGGAAGAAGAAATTTTCTTGGCTCCCAGTGCATGCAGTCCATTTGTATAATGTAAAGGTAGTTCCTGATTAATTGGAGGATGATGGAAACCTAATTCAGAATCATGCTTATGAGATAGTGAAGGATAGGCCAATTGGTGATGTTGATTGGATAGAGGAAGAAAAGACAAAAGGAAATTAGCTAAATAATCCAGTTATCAAATTTACTAATATGTAGCTTTGGGAGTTGGAGAATGAAGGTGTGTAGTGCACCTAGAAGCTGATGGGTGATTTGGATCCCCACTCCACTTCTAAGGAATCAACTAAGAAGGATCCTAAGGGAAAAGGTAAGTTGGATTCTCCTTTCAAGATCAAGATTAAAAGTGTTCAAGAGGAGGAAGCCCAATTATCAAAAAAGCAGAGAAAGCCAATAGCTAAGAAGAGGAAAAAGACTAAGAGGTTTGAGCAGAAAGAAACAGAGGGGCAAGGTCCTGAAATCAATGTTCCTTTTCCCAAAAGGAGAAGGGTCATAAGATTATAAGAGAAGGAAATCTCTAAGGAGCAAGAGAAGGTTACCCCACCTATGGTGGATGTTGAAAGTTCGGGGGAGAAGGCAAAGGTGTATACAAGGAGGTTAAGGAATCCTTCTCCAAAGGATATTGTACCTAAAGAAAATCTTCCTCCAGTTATCCCTCATGAGAAGCAACAAGATGATGTTCCTTCTGCCCATGAAGATCAAAGTAAACTAGGTGAGCCAAAAAACATTGAAGAACATCTAGACACTGAAGGGGAGGAATTTCAGGAAGGAGAACTCTACAATGCAGAGGCCAAAATTGATAAGGTAATACATACTCCTTTGGTAGCTTATGCGGAGTCCCCTGTTGGAACTGAAGAGGTTAGATCACCTCCGAGAGAGGAAGAAGCAAAAAAGGTTTGATCACCTGAGCTTCAGGAAGAACATGCTAAAAAAAAGGAGGATAGGATGGATGAAACTCCTGAAAAATAGAATTTGGGTGAAGAGGTCCCTAAAGATCAATAGGAGGAGAAAAAACTGAGGTGCAACTAGAATCCACTGTCCCTGATTGGTTGGACAAGGAGATAAGAAGAAAATAGGTTGTTGTTGAAGATCCTCCACCAAATTGGGATGAGCTGCTAGCCAAGATTGGAAAAGACAAAGGTAAGAAGAAGGCTAGGGTAATTTCAAAGATTGAGAGAGATGAGGCAAGCAATAGGGTTGTCCACATTGCAACCCCTACTCCAGACAAAAATAGAGATGATGTGGCTGCCAAGGATTATAATGTTCAAACTTTTAATTTAGGGACTACAACTATTGAGTAGGATATTGAAGATTATCAGGGTTCAAGTGCAGTCATCTTTGGCAAATTGAGGAAGGAGATAAAGACTAAGAAAGAGTTAAAGAAAGAAAATGAAAATCTCAGGAAATTCTTGGAGGACCTGATGAGACCCTTGCAATATATTAATCCCTCCACCTCTACTACAAATCCTTTACTTCAAGAAACCATCACCAAGCTAGAAAAGATGAGGGCTTCCACTCTTACCAATTTGAATTGGCTGAAAGGGGTGTAGATAAAAGGTAATGAAGCTATCAAGGACATCCTATCAAGAGGGAAGGATGCTACAATGGTGACTGATTGGTTGAAACAGGTATTGGCACAAGACAAAGAGGACATAGATCTCCTACTGCAAAAGACAAAAACCATCACGGGGTACACCAGGGAAGAGCTAGTAAGTGATAAAATTATCCCTTCCTCTAGAGCTGCTAAACCTTGGGATTGGTTTGAAGCACTGCAAATCAGGCAAAAGGTGTTGAAGAGGATTTACAAGCAGAGGAGGCAGATTGATGATACCCTAGCTGGTGTATACAATGGGTCCATTTCTTTCTTTCAGATTATGACAACAAGAAGGAAGATTACCCCTAAGTATTTGAGTTTGGAATAGTTGAGAAGATGGTGACAAGATGTTTATACCCCAGCTAATGATGATTCTATTTCTGAGCACTAGTTAGATGATGCCGCCACCTACCTTGATGTTATTAAGAAATATTTGACATACAAGGTGGATTGGGATAAGTCGGTAAAACAGTCAAGGGAAGAAATTACATCAATTGAAAGCTGACTTAGGTTTTTCGTTTACCTCCTATGGCCAACTTGGATAGGGTACTTTTGAAAGTTCATGAAATGTTGGATCAAGACAAAGGGGAAGGTAGTTAATGATTGGCTACATCAAAATTTGTGCTTCCCTATTATTTTTCCATACATTGGTCTGAGTTACATTGGAGATCCTAGGCTGACCTAGATGGATTTCATGCATTTAATGCTTATTTATCTCATTTTTGAATTTCTCTTGTCCTACTTGTTGGGCCTAGTTATTATTGTAAAAACCTATTTGGGCCAGCATGTTTTGGGGGTTTCTATAGAAGGTGGCATCTTGCCTCTTTTGAAAGGGTTAAGAAGTTTTAGATATAGACAAATAGAGAGATAGCTAGAAGCGAATTCAATAGAGAAATAACCGTTCTCAAGCAAATATTGTAACAGAAAGCTTGAATTGTTGCTACAGTGTATAAGTTGAAGCAAGTAATGACATTGTGATTTGGTGCCATACTTGTGTTCATTCATCCTACATGGTTCTTGTTATTCTATCTTTAGAATTTCTTTGAGGAAGATTAATGTTTAGAATTTTAGAATTAGAATCGATTCAATGATGTTCATGAGTTCATATTTGAAGTGTTCTGCAATCCCTAGTCCATACTTTTCACAGCCAACTAATTGTTTGTTGCTTTGCAAAGTTAGCCTGGACTTTATATTCATTGTGCTCAGTTCAGTTATGAAGGTTCATTCATTTCAAATTGCAATAGGGTTGTTTGAATGAATGTTCATTATTTTAAAATCTTAACACCTTAGAAGATTGCATTATTTCTATGAGATTGCAAATTTATCTAGGTTAAGTAGAGATCAGTTTTGAGGGATTGGTCCATTTCAAGTGTTTGGTCATTTGCATTGTTAATCTTAGGTTAAGTGTTAAGCTTAGAAATCTCTTTGAAACCCTCATATTTTGCTATTTCTTTGGTTATCAGATTAAATTTAGAATTAAAGTATTATCATATTGCTAGATCTAATAAATTAAGATTCAATATTTTGCTTGTAGTAAGGTCCCATTGTGATTACCTTCATTTTCACATTTAACACTGAGTTGTTTATGCATTGTCAAGACCTGACATTAGAGACCTTGGGGTTATCTCTTGAGGCTTGTTAATAGAGATTTACCTTTCAAGAGAGATAGGATTTTATATTTTGTCTGAGTTGTTCTTGTGTAGAAAACATCATCAATAGGATCAAAAGGGAGTTTTGTGACTCCCTGAGAAGAAGTGAAGGTTGCATTGTTGCAAGGCTAGGTGCTAAAGTCCTTGGAAGACCTCTTTAGCTATAGATAAAAAAAATGCACAAGACAACCAATCTGGATTTGACTTTGGTAGCCCCACAAACCTATTTATAATAGTGTGATCTAGGATAAGGTTGAGAAAGATAGTCTAGAACTCTCTACAATGCCAAAGGTGTGTGTTGGAAACCATTCTCTAAGCTAAGCATTGTAGGAAATATTGGGCAAGAAGGTCAAGAGATTCATGAAAGTACTTGGAGCTTCAGAGGGAGTCACATCAACATGAATATTTGTTCTATTATATATTTCTCTGAGATGAAGAAATATCAGGTGAAATCCCTTGTAGTGTATATTTCTTTGAGATGGATAAATATGAGGTGAAAGCCCTTGTAATGTATATTTCTATGAGATGAAGAAATATGAGGTGCAATCCCTTGTTCATCTCTGAAACTGAGGTGATACATCATGTTGAGAGACTTCATGATGACATCATGTTGAGAGACTCTGTGATGAACCCTTGTCCTTGTGTTTCTTTCCACACATGGGAGTAGCCATGGTGGATGTCATCTTAAGAGACTCTATGATGACATCACATTGAGAGACTTCATGATGAACACTTGTATAAATGTTTCTTTCCACACATGGGAGTAGCCATTATGGAAGCCATGTTGAGAGACTCCATGATGACATCATGTTGAGAGATTCTGTGATGAAATCTTGTACATCTTTGAGATTGAGATGTGGTTTTCCACAAATGGGTGTAGCCATTGTGTGTGTCATGTTGAGAGACTCCATGACGAGCAAATTTGAAAAATACCTCCTTAGCTAAAAGGGAGTGTTAGTGTTGTGTAGCTTAGGGAGATATTTTTATTTAAATATGATGTATCTAAGGTAGGTCAACCTCATGCTATATAAACAATTATACTATTCAAGGACGGCTCTAAATGAAGGGTTGTCTAGCTTGTATAAATAGGAGAAGGTGTCTCTTCATTTTATCATTCAATCAAGCAATCTATTCATTCCAATTTGCACTTTAGCAATAGGTCAAGTTTCCTAAGTAGCAGATCAAAATCAAGGAGAAGAGTTAATACTTAGAGTAATCATGAAATTGCACCAGATCTAAGTGCATATCATTGTATTTTATTTGCCCTTTCTAGGGTTTGCTATTCTTCTAATATATAAAGAGAATATTGTTGTTGGTTTTTTCTCCCTCAAGTAGGAGGGTTTTCCCAAGGAAAATTGGTGTGTTCATTGTCTATGTGTTGCATTTTTTGATTTCTTACATTTTTTATCATAAAACTAACATAAGTAATATGTAAATAATTTTGGGAATAAAACAATTTTTTGTGGTTATGATTTATGGGTTAGAAGAAGAATGCAATGAAACAAGACAAATATTTTGCATTGTTAGAATAATTGAATTAGAAGGTACGCCTTGTTTTGAGACAATATTCAAAATATATTATTGTAAGGTATGACATGAGAAACATATTTTTGCTTCCCTATGACTTGCTCTAACATGGGAAACATTTTATTATAGAGTATGTCTATTGAAGCTAAATTTACACAATGATTTTTATACACAAAAATCTATATAACAATAAATGTATGGCATTTAAAGTAAAACCACAAAAGCCATGCTTGTTTTCCTCCCTACCATATTGACATTATGAAGCCCCATAGACTCTAGCCAAAACCTTGAGCAAAAAAAGGATGAAACAATCACGGGAGATTTCATGAAGTTTCATCATACATTACACAATAAAAAACTTACAAAAACTTCGGTGTTTTTATATATAATATCCGATATTGTTGTGTTTTCTTTGATGTTGTAACTTTAAGGGAGAGAGGTATCTTGGCTGTTGAATCCTCTTACATGCTTAAACCTAGTTCTTGCAAATGAAATAGAAGGGTATGTTAGTGCACAAGCAAGGAAAATAAAAAAGGAACGATAAAAAATGAGTAAGTATATGGGTAAAATTAATATATACAATGTGAAGCTAAAATTAATCAATAATTGTTACAACTAGGTAACCAAATCTATCTATTGAGAGTGGGAAAGTTTTTGTACTTGCATACACTATTAATTGTGTTTAAGATGGGCAAGATCCATTGCATCAAGTAGTAGGAGCATCAAATAATTTGAAATAGAAAGTGTACAATACACTAATTTTCTTGAATGCCTATTATATATGTGCAACAATATAAAGGAAATAATATGCATATACAATAAAAGAGGTTAGCACAATCTATTGTAAATAGAAAGAGATAAAATGGAACATTTTCAATACATGGCATATTGGTAAAGAATTGTCTATAAGTAATCTATTGGAGAAGTTGAAAAGAGAGTTGTGGAAACAATAACAAATGCAACAGTTCTAGAGTAGAGTATGTTTTTGGTAAACAATTGTATATGAGAATTTGTGTGTCCATGTATATAAGTAGCAACAAATATGTGAAGGTGGAAGGAAAAAGCACTAAACCCACGCTCATTTTCCTCCCTACCATATAAGCATCATGAAGCCTCACAGGCTCTAGACAAACCCCCAAGCAAGAAACACAAGTTAGGTCCATAGAAAATCTCATGGACTTTCATCATATGCCACAAAATAACAAAGTTGGCGAAACAACTGTTTTCAAACAAGATCTCTAACATTGTAGTCATTTTTTTGTTGTGAGAAGTTGACAAAAAAATGTTTCCTGATAAAGAATTGGCATCATGGTATTTGAAGATGGCTGGAGGAACATGCATAGATGGAGTATATAGAAGAGTGTATAATAACTAAAAAGGTGCATCTAACTTCAGAAATATATAGTTGGTATAGCTTTTTTTTTGCAAGTGCTTGTATTTTCATTGCATGGCTAAGATGTAAATGCAAAAAAAATTTTGTGAAACATGGGAATATCTAACAACCAATAACCAAAAAGGAAAAAATTACAATCATGCATAAGAGAAAACTAGGGCAACCATGACATTGTAAATGGTTTAGTTCTTTGGAGCAACATGCACCACTACCATGTGCTTCTCAGGATAAAAAATGTGATGCAATCAACAAATTGTTTGTCCTCTCAGAAGCACATGACCATGGTGTTTAGTTGCTTTCCATAATCATGTAAACCCATGCTCATTCTCCTCTCAACCATATTGGCATCATGAAGCCTCATGGGATCTAGCCAAACCCCCAAGCAAAAAAGTAGGTAAGGTGCATGCAAAATCTCATGGAATCTTATCATATACCACATAATAGCAAACTTGGGGAAGGGAAAGTGTTTTGAAACAAGTTGTGTAAATATTGTAGTTTTTTTTTTGTCTGACAAGTGAACGAAAAAGAGATATCATGGTAAGGAATTAGTATGATATATACATACATGTATATATCCACACAACTTTCGCAAGGGTCAATGCATTATGTCATTGTTGTACAATGGGGGTGGAAAAATCAAATGTACGCAGATGAAGTAAGTTTAAGTCTACCAATATTAAAAATACAACTACAATCTTAGGAAGAATATAGTAAAAATGGCCATCAAATTGACAGGCCGATTGTTACACAGACTGGCTACTAATACATAATGTAGATTTTGCTTTGCAGGACTAGGGGAAAAAGAATATCATAAAAGATATTGATAGAAAACAATAAATTTATGTAACAATTGGCTTCTTGATTCAAAATTCAAGCTAGTAGATAAAATAGAGAAATTGTATAAGAACTATTAGGAAAACACTTTAAGAATTAGAGATAAATGACAAATGATTGAAACTCACACAAAACATATTGATACAAGACAAGGAGTCCATGTAAGAGTTGGCTTGTTTGATAAAAATTTCTTACACAAGAAAACACTTACCTTCTGTTTTCGCATATCGAGGCAACCAGTTGTGCCACCACTAGCATACCCACATAGGAAGCTTTGCAGCTCTCATAAGGATCCCTTACTAGTTTGTTCTAGCAAGCTTGAAACAAATGAGGGGAAAAGAACATCATGAAACATATTGATATAAGATTCAAGATACATTGTTTGGTAGTACATATTGAAGATAAATAGAGGAATTGTATAACAGGTATTAGAATGTTTGGTACTAAATATAATACACAAAAAGAAAAATATTATTGAGTTCCCTCAAACATAGACAGATACATATGCACATATATATATATATATATATATATATATATATATATATATTTAATTCCTTGATTGAGATATAGAAATATACATATAGGAAGATATACATATCCATATATGCAGACAAAGAGTAATGTGGCTCATTTGACAATGCAACAACAATTTATATATACATATGTATATCTAAACATATCTATATACTATGTTTGTTTGTATTTATGTAGAGTGAGATTTTAAATACAGTTCAAAATAGCATGTATAAGTATTTTCTACATTGTGGGAAAAATGCTACAATACAACCATAGCATTCAATGATATATCATTGATATGTTGTTAAGAACAAATCATTTTATCGTGTAGTATGTGTAACATATTCATAATGCCAAAACGACTCTTCTAGCAATGCAACTAAATCAAAATATTTTCTTGCATATTTTGGAGTATACTTTGCCACATTACAACATTGAATATTTCATTTAGTTTCTAAGTATGAGCTCCATTATTTGGCACTAAATATTATAGAGAAATAGGAAATTTGTAAAAGAACTATTAGGAAATCACTGAAGAAGAACATACATCTGATTCATAAGTATTATCCTAATACCTCTTACAACTATTACATAAACTACTTGTCTTGTACCAATATGTTGCATGATATTTTTTTTCCTTGGTTTGTTTCAATGTCCTTATAACACACTATTAATTTCCATTTTTTTGTTGTTTGTATGGGAGGAAAATATATTGATCCACGATTCTCTGTTAGCCCAGTTGAGAATTGGATTTGGCGGCGGCAGAGATGTGTCAGTCGACGATGACTTAAGCGAGATTTTTTATGGCATGTGGAGCTTTGTATCTACGTGGGCCAGTGGTGGTGGTGTTGGTGGCCTTGGTACGTGAAATTTGAATGGTAAGTGTTTACTTGTGTGAGGGTGAATGCATCCTGTCATTGTTGTACGATGGTGGTGGTGAAGTGAATCCAATATTCAATGTTGCAGTGTGGGAAAGTAAACTTTGATTATGTTGTATTGTGGAAAGAGCCATTGTGGTGTTGCTTTGATAGCAGACTATTGTTAAAATTGTCGCCTTTGGCTCCATTTTTACCAGATTTGAGGGTTTTAAAACTATTGTGTTGTAGAATTTGTAAGTTGTTTTACATGGGTATTTTTCATAAATGATTAATTTAGATATGTATAGTATGTTTATTTGTATTTATGTAGACTGAGTATTTTCTACGTTGTGAGAAAATCACTACAATACAACCATAGCATTCAATGATGTAGCATTGAGATGTTGTTAAGAACAAAGCATTTAATTATGGAGTATGTGTAACATATTCATAATGCCACAATAGCTCTTCTGGCAATGCAACTGAATCAATATATTTTCTTTCATATTTTGGAGTATACTTTCATAGCGGTAAATATTATATCTAGATATACATAAATTGTAAAAGAGCTATTAGGAAAACATTGAAGAATGACATACATCCGATTCTTAAGTATTATCCTAATACCTCTTACAACTGTTACATAGACTACTTGTCTTGTACCAATATATGTTGCATGATATTAGATTTTTTTGTCATCTATTTGAAGCTCCTTATAAAAAACTGTTAATTGTTGTTTTTTTTTGTTTCTATGACAAGAAATTCTATTGATTAAGTTGCATTGTCAAAAGAGCCATTGCGGTGTTGGTCTAGTATCAGACTATTGTAAGAATCATCGCCCTCTAGTCTATCCTATAACAGATTTCATGGTTTTAAAATTGTTGTGTTGAATTTGCAAGTCATTTTACATGGGTATTTTGCATAAATGATTTGTCCATAAGTTTGAATACCAAGCAATGTAGCTTGAATTTCCAATTAATTCTGTGGTGTTTTACGCAATTTGGACACATTATTGCATCATATAATTGTTTCCATAACATAGAGAAAATAGGTATCATCATAAACAAGTGGGTTTAAATAATTGATTTGGAAAATCATCTGTCATTTATATCTAACTCTTAAAGTTTTTACCTAATACTTCTTTTACAATTTCTCTATATCATGAAACATATTGATAGAAGATAAGAAATCTATGTAATAGTTTTCTTTTCAATTCAAAATTCAAGCTACATTGTTTGGTACTAAATATTATAGACAAATAGGGATACTGGAAAATAGATTTTTTTCCCATAAGCTAAAAAGATAATTGTAGAGACATGGACAAATGCAATGTGTAGAATACACTACAGTTATTGTAATCGAGCATATGTAAGATTTTGGTTGAAGTTTCCACTGGGATTCTCATCACCCCGACTGTGAATTGGATTTTTTGACGTCGAGGATGCTTCAGCTGGAGAGGACTTGACCCGTTTTTCTTTGTGGCGAGATGGAGCTTGGTAATTACAAGGGATGGTAGTGGTGGAGTTGGTGTCCTTGATATAGGGAAGATGAATGGTTGTGTATAGTATTTAGCAACAAATAAGTGTTATTCCAATACTTGTCATACAATAACTCTATTTGTCTTCAATATATATATGCGTATATGTATCTGTGTATGTTTCAAATCATTTATTTTCACATACAATTTCAAATCATTTATTTTCACATACAATTGATGGAATCTATTTGTAATGTTCATAAATATAGGAAAAGGAGAATATACAAGAGGTCTTGCTTGAAAGTAGAACAAATTCCATAGATAAAATAGAAAGATATCATTAAAAGGAAGACATCAAAGAAATAGTAAAATCTTTGTTTGAAAGAATACAATGTATAATTTATTTTTTATAAACATACCTAGTTTTGGTATGTACTAGAATGTATCTAGCCATGCAAAAAGAAAAGGAGTGAATGCATAACTTTGGTATCTATTGGAAGATGTGTAGCTCTACAGAAACAAAAGGGGTCAATGTATAAGTTAGTAAAATATAAATTTAGTCATGAATTGTTCCACAGATGTGCTTCATATCTCCTTATCCATCCATGCTTGCATCGAGGTCGACATCATATTACTACAAAGCAATATTTTATTTGAATCTATTAAAATATATATATGTAGTTAGATGTGTATGGAACAACAAAAAGACAGTGGAAAAAAAACTTACAACAACAATAGGGGGATGAGATAGTGCAGATTGCAGAGGACAATAGTTGTTAAACCATCCAATTTTCCAACTAGTGGAGGTGCATGGTAGGTTTCCACCATTCTATACCCATTGAGCAAGGAAACCAACTCCACCACCACCAACCCATGTGGTCAACAAAGTCCATCATTGTTATGAACAAGCCTGGGCAAGGGCTCGCAAATTGCATGGGGTGAACATATCATATATTAAGTAAAAAACACAATGTACAGTAGACTATATATTTATGAGAGCAATATAGAGGAATAGTAAAATAGTAAAATGCTCAAAAGAGAATTCTATAGATCAACATTATACATATACATATGCATGTACACATACACATACACATACACATACACATACACATACACATACACATACACATACACATACACATACATATACATATACATATACATATACATATACATACATATATGTATACATACATTCACATATACATATACATATACATACACATATAGTTTTCACCCTTTGTTTATTGTTTGTAGTTATCTTTGTGCATCGTTGGTGTTATACTTAGTACCATATGAGCAATTGCAGTTTACGTTTCTTTCTTTTGTCAAAAAAATATGGTTAGGGCTAGTAATTTTTTCACCTATTATATTCTGCATGTACTTGGTACTAAATATTATAGAGAAATACAGAAGACTTTACCGGGGTTTTAAATGATGACATCAAGCTTACCTGTTCAACAAAGGATGTTCCTAAATGTTGCTCATTGGTCAATAAGGATTGCAAAAAAAATATGAATTTAGAATTGACAAGGGAACTGTTACATAGTAAATGTGTCTTTAATAGGTCTTTTTATAGTTTCCCTATTCATCTATAATATTTAGTTCCAAATAATGTAGCTTGAATTCTGAATTGAAAGGTGAAGTTTTTTATACATCAATTGAAATACGATATAATTTTACCTGTGTCTTAGTTTTATATTTATCAAACCTAGATGCACATCTATATTTGACCTTTTTTTCCAGGCCAATCAATCAATTGGTGGATTATTATTAAATTATTTTAACATACATATGTATAGGAATATGTATGGAAAAATTGAAGTTATGGATTAGATAATATTTATGAAAAATATGAAAGATTAAAGGATTGCATGATTTCAAAATTGTAATATATAAATATATATATACAAGTACTGTACAGATTTCTTCATTAACCATTTTGAGTATTTGAGTATTGTTATATATGTTTTCCATTGATGATAATATTACTATTCAATGATTATGAAGGGAAAAAGTGAATTTAGAATATGCATAGAAGAACTAAAAATTCCACCATCTAACAGGAATCAAGAATCATAGTAACAATGCAAACTAAAAATAATCTACACAACATGTTAAAATCAAAAGGATAGGTAGTATATATATATATATATATAAACATAGGAATAAATTATGTTCATATTTGTAAAACATAAGTCTTAGCATCCCATAGTGAGCATTTGAAAAGGAAAGACTAGGAGAAATGTTGCAAAGTGGAAAAGAGCAATCAAATCACTGGCTCGCTAGTGGAGCCTTTTTCTATAGTAGGGGTAGACATCTTTGGTATGTCTGAAAGCAACAGTTGACACTACTTCGAAATCAACTTTTTTTGCTTTCACAATTGTTGTTTTAAGTCGGTCCTCAAAATTGTAAGTATTTGTTTTGATCAAGATAGTAAAGATGTATTCTTTACAAACAAGGCCTTTAATAATAGCAACAGGATCTGTTGTAGAATCAGAGCTGTCCTACAACATGTAAAGTTATTTTGCTGAAATTTGTAGTAAATTAGTGGCAGCTTCATCGAAAGTAATAGACCAAAGGTTGGCTATGTGGTCTTGCAACTTTAATTGTAGAAGATAGCGATAGTTGCATTCCTCGATTTCCATCTGGAAATGATCACAAAACCAAACATCAGCACGGGGATGTGTGCATTTTCTTTTGCATTCTTTACCATCAACCAACAAGGGGCAAGCAGGATAACGAAAAGACTTAGTTTTTTGCAATTTGAATGGTTGCTTTAAAAATGACCTCAACAATTTTTGGCCTTGGCCAAGGTAATTGTTCAAGATAATGCAATAGTAACTCTATCATTTGAAGGATGGAGCCTACATAGAGAATAAGAAGATGAAACCATTTTTTCTACTTTGATTGGGCCCTTGGATTTAAGAGTGTTTGCCTCAACAATATAAGGGTTAATGTCAAGGACTGTTGTTGTTGATGTATTGATAACTTTACCATTAAAGTATCCTATATGACCACCTAGGACAACTATCACTATATCACCAGAAAAATACATCTGCTCCAACGTATCACCTTTTTCTTGCCAACTTGGACCCCACAAATTAATATCAATGAATGAAGCAGAGATATCATATAGTTTAATAGTTCACTGGATTGTTTTGGATCCATTTTTCCTACGAACAGTTGATATGTACCCAACATGCACTACAATTCCAATAATATCAACCAAGCTATTATCACTATAATTGCTTATGTCACTAACTGGCACAAAAGCATAGGCTTTTTTTGGCATGGAAATCTCATCTTCACACTATTTTATTGTTGATTTTTCATCCAAAATAATTTCAATGTTACTATTTAATTTATTGAATTTTTTATTTGCTTCCTTGACCAATCCTCTTTATATTAAATAAGTTGCACCCACCTCAACTTGACCATAATGCAATTCAGCAATATCATCAAAACAAGTAACACATATTTTTGTTCCCCCCATATCTATAATGTCAAAACTAAAAAGTTGGCCTTCACCTCTTTGTTAGTGGAAATGGTATCTCTCTAATATGTGTTACATGCCCTTTCACTATCCAAAAATTTTGATAAATGTTTAAAGAAAACTTTAATAGGGATGACATTTGTAGGGTTGTTTTTTTTTTTAGGGGATAGCTTGCTACGCCCTTAATATTAGTGTACATCGGGTTATGAATAGTCGGCTTGTGGCTATCTTAACTCTCTATTAAGTCATATTATCATTATTATATTTTTACATGAAGTTGTTTAGGCCAGCCTCTAAGACTCCTTATATAGGTGCTGCCTGTCAGCCTAGGTGATATCCTAGGCATAAATATGTATATATTGGAGGTTATGAGTCTTATTTCATCATCAAGTTGTGAAGTGTTTTCTCATTAGAGATATTTGGAGGTTTTCCCCCTCGAAGTGGCTTGCTATTCTCAGTTATTATCACATTTGCATTTTCATATCATATTCTTCTATTGGCGTTATCACAACAAGTGTATCAGAGAAGGATCTTGGCACCATAGAGGGAAGGTTTTTCTCAATTTTGGAGGCGATTTTGGGAAGAGCATATCTTTCAGAATTTGTCGAATTTTTTTCTGATTTTTAAAGGGTTTTTGAAGAACATATTGAAGAAGCTACAGTCCATATTTTAGAATAATTGGAGCAGAATTAAGCGAATTATTGCAGAATTAGGGTTTCTACACTATTTTTGTGGAATCTACATATCTCGTACATCTTGTTGAATTGGAGTCTAATTTTTATTGGGTTTTGGGAGACATAATAAAGGAGATTACAGTAAAAATATGAGATAATTTAAGTTTCATTTGTGTGATTTATTTTAACATTAGTGGTTTCCATCATGTCGGGCTCAAATAAGGCAAAAGAATTTTGTCACTTAGGAAGACTTAATAAGGATGGGGTAAAAATAGAGGATGGATATTCTAGTGAGGAACAAAGAAAAGGAAGAAACTCTCAATTAAAATGGACATGTGTGACCTAAGTCATGTTAAGCACCCACATGGTTGTCCAAGAAGGAGTTCAAGCAAACCAAGCAGGAAAACCCCAGGTTAGCTACCATTGACATGTGTTTTAGTACTCCTAAGGGATCGAGAATTTACTCCAGTGTGGATATGGAAAGTCTTCATGGCAAGGATCGCCTAGCATGGATAAATCAAATGAGACTTTCGTAGCTACACCAAAATCCCAAATGGAAAAAGGTCATTGATGTATTCT
This sequence comes from Sequoia sempervirens, assembly GCA_007258455.2. Taxonomy (NCBI): domain Eukaryota; kingdom Viridiplantae; phylum Streptophyta; class Pinopsida; order Cupressales; family Cupressaceae; genus Sequoia; species Sequoia sempervirens. The sequence continues at coordinate 13,023 of VDFB02069610.1, read as the reverse complement.
CATAACTAGAACCAGATCAATTCACTGGTAACGTTGGCTTTTGCACTCATTGAAGGAAAAGGGTCACTATCTCGCTAATTTTATATAGAAAACCAAGCAATATAGAAATAGTGTGATAGACAACTTCTTCAACCAGCTGGCTAAACTTCAACAAACAAGATCAATTAAGAATTATATTCAACAATTCCAAAATCTATCCTTAAGAGTGGATACAATTACAGAGGAAGAATTGAATGATTTATTGTTGGGTGGTCTCGATCACATTCAACATGAGGCGGCTGTTATGTTTTGAAAGTCTAGCTCCACAAATGAGTCTTTGTATTTTAGCGTAGTGGGTAGAAGAGAAGTATTTGATCTCAGAAGCAAGGCTAATGTGACAAGAGAGAAGTTGATATTCAATTACAACCTATTGTTGACACCATAGTAAATTGAGAGAAAAGGAGGTGCAGCTGTGTTTCTGTTCAGATAGCAACATAGTCGAGGACATAAATGCAATGAAAAGAAATTGTTCTATATTGAAGGTCTAAGTGAGGAAGAAGAGGAGGAACCCATACTAGAGGATGAAAGGGAGTCAAATGAGGAATCATATGATTCTCAAACTAATCATTTCTTGTCATCATGCATCATGTTTTAGCGCCCCACAAACTCTTAAGGTAGTGGGTTTCTTAAAGAAGCAAATAGTAACAATGTTGATTGATTCGGGTAGTACTCAATTTCATCAACAAAAAGTTGGCTACTTGTCTAAATTTCTTTATATATCCAGCTCCAAAGTTTTAGGTTTTGATTGCAAATGGTGGTACTGCTAGTTGTTCTATAAAATGTCATAGCATTAAATTATCTATGGGAGATTATCAATTTAATAATTTCACTGTGACAGTTATAATCCATGGAAAAATAGGATATTGTTTTGAGAGTACAATTATTTACTACATTGGGAACAATTGTGATGAACTCCAAGAACTATTCATATGATTTCACCTGTATGAAGGCTAGTAGACGGTGATGAAGGAAAACTCTACAAAATGGTAAGTCTTCACTAAAATGAAAAGTTTCTGGAAAGGAGGGATGGATTTGTGGCCCAACTATGTTCATTAGAAGTCTCTCAATCTAATGCTCCTACTCATCCAGATTTGCAAGCTATAATTGATTGCTACCAGTTGTTCTGGAGATATGCCTAAAGGACTTCCCTCCTAAGAGGGACTATGATCATGCTATACAGCTTAGTCCTGTGGAGCCAACCACCAACATCAAGCCTCATGTATCCACACATACAAAAGAGTGAGATAGAAAATTGTTGAAGAGATGCTAGAGGCGGAATTATCGTATATAGCCAAAGTACATTCTTACTTGTGGGTGGATATAGTTATAAGAAGTAAGGATACTTGGTGCATGTGTGTTCGATTATAGGAGTGCTTAACATACATAATTAAAGATAAGTTTCATTCCAGTCATTGATGATTTACTAGATGAATTAAATGGAGCTATGTTTTTTACCAAGTTAGATCTTAGATCAGGTTATCACCAAATTTGGATTAAGAAGGAAGATATTTGTAAGACAACATTTCAGACTCATGAGGGTCAATATGAATTTTTGGTGATGGCTCATTCTTACCAATGCAATTCATCTTATTTCAAAGCTTGATGAATTTATCTTTTGAAGTTCTGAGAAAGTTGTCTTAGTATTCTTTGATGATATATTGACTTATAGCAAGACTTGGGAAGAAAATTTGCAACATGTGGATCAAGCATTACAAATACTTGAAGATCCTAAACTCTATGCTAAGCCATCCAAGTGTGCTTTTTCTTATAGAGGTGGAGTATTTGGGACACATAGTTTCACATGAAGGAGTTAAGGTGGACCCTAACAAAATTAAGGCTATCATGGAATGGCCTATTCCAAAAACCATTAAGAAATTGAGGGTTTTCTTGGGATTCATAGGGTACTATAGAAGATTTGTGAAGAATTATGGTCGTATAGTAGCACCTCTCACCACTCTATTGAAGAAGGAATCTTTTCATTGGAACGAGTCTGCCAATACAACATTTGAGAGATTGAAGGAGGTTATGTGTACAACTCCAGTGCTTGCCTCTCCTGACTTCACCAAGGAATTCATTGTGGAATGTGATGCTTCTGGAAGGATAGGAGAAGTGCTCATGCAAGAAGGTCAACCAATTTCTTTTGAGAGTCATCAATTAAAAGGTAAGAATCAACTAAAATCTATTTATGAGAAGGAAATGCTAACAATCCTCCATGCAGTGAAAAAATGGAGGCCTTATCTTTTGGTAGACAATTCAAGGTTAAGATAGATCATGATAGCCTAAAATATTTTTTGGAACAAAGACTATCTTCTGAAGAGCAACAAAAATGGGTCACTAAGATGTTAGGATATGACTTTGAGATTGTCTATAAGAAAGGGAAAGAAAATATTGTCATAGATGCACTGTCAAGGAAGGATGAGAAAGATGAAGCCTTATTGTGTGCCCTTTCAATATTACAAGAAAAATTGAGTGGAGGATGCTAAAGTGTAGTGGCACAATGATGCGACAAGTAATCCTTAACAAACAATTAAAAGTGATCCTAGTAGTTTAGATAAGTTTTGTTGAAAGTGAGATACTTTGTGGTATAAAGATAGATTGTAACTTTGCAAGAATTCATCTCTCAAACAAAAGATTCTCATAGAGCTTCATGAGTCTCTAGTGGGTTGTCATTCAAGATTTTTGAAGATATATCATCGAGTCAAGAGAGACTTCTTTTGGGAAGGGATAAAAGGGGATGTTTAAAAATTTGTGGTAGAATGTTTAGTTTGTCAACAAAATAAAGGGGAGACAATTAAGATACCTGGTCTCTTACAACCCTTAGTTATTCCTTGTTGTGCATTAAAGAGGTATCCATGGACTTCATCATAGGCTTCAAAATATAAAGGTCATAATGTCACTACAGGTAGTTGATCACCTTACTAAAATATGCGATTAATCTTATCACATCTCTTTACAAAAAGTGCAGTGGTAAAATATTTTTTGGAGAATATCCAAAAACTACATGGTACACCTAAGGTTATTATTAGTGATTGTGATCCTATCTTCACTAGTTACTTTTGGAAAGATTTGTTCTCATGTTTGGGTATTCAATTGGCTCATAGCTCTTCATACCACCCTCAATCAGATGGGAAACCGAAAGGCATAAATGGAAGGATCATGTTGGTTTCACTTCAGAGAAAGTCTTAGTGGGTAGATTGGATACCACTTGCAGAATGGTGGTATAACACTTCTTTTCTTAGCTCATCAAAAATTTCTCCATTTTAAGAACTTTATGGATATCATTCTCCTTCCATCACATCGTCAATAAAGGTGTCCCCAAGGGTTCAGGCAATAGAAGACCACTTGCTTCATCAACAACAAGTATTTTCAGGACTCAAGGAGAATTTAGCCATGGCACAAAATTGAATGAAACAATAGGAAAACCAACATCATAGTGAAAGAAGTTTTGAAGTTGGGAATTGTGTCTTCTTGAGATTGCAGCCTTCTAAGAAAATGTCACTAAAGCAACAAAAAACTAATAATAAGTTGTCTCCAAGGTATTATGGTCCATACCAAATCATGCAAAATATCAGTAGTGTTGACTACAAGCTTGAGTTGCCACCGACAAAAAAGATACAACAAGTTTTTCATGTTTACTATTTGAAGAAGGTCATTGGGAATAATAATCCCACTCAAAAAACACTACCAAAGCTTGATGAAGAAGGAAAAATCATTTTGGAACTAGACTGCATTTGTCAAACACACACAAAGAAGCTAATGAGTAGAACTCTCACTAAGTATCTCATTCAATGGAAGAATTTACCAGTTGAAGATGCCACATGGGAGGACAAGGAGTTCATTCAAAAGTATCCAAACTTGATTAGCATTGAGGACAATGCTTCTTTGAAGAAGGGATGCATGCTATGCCCTTAATATTAGTGTACATCAAGTTATGAATAGTCAGCTTGTGGCTATCTTAACTCTCTATTAAGTCATATTATCATTAGTATATTGTTATTTAGTTATTTGGGTCAGCCTAAGACTTATATAGGTGTGTTTAAGTCTGCCTAGGTGATATCCTAGGCATAAATAGGTATATATAGGAGGTTGTGAGTCTTATTTCACCATGAAGTTGTGAAGTGTGTTCTCATTAGAGATATTTGGAGGTTTTCCCCCTCGAAGTGGCTTGCTATTCTCAGTTATTATCAAGTATTTGTAGCATATTTCATATCATATTCTTCTATTGTGCATGTTATTTCATAACATAGCTGGAGACCAAATTTAGGGGTCTGTTTAGAAGGAGAAGGCAAGTTTGGCCCCAACATTTGCTCCTCTTGCTATTTGAATAGATAACTAGGGGTCCCAATGCTTTGACAATCAAATATAATCAAAACTAAGTTGAATATGATTAAGGTCTTGGAAATGAAGCAAAATAATATATTTGACACATTATATTAGGCACATATGAAGGGAAAAGAGAATTCTCAAAAGTAGACAAGAAAGAATGCAACGCACATTGAATCTTGGACATTCCTACAAACGTAGTCTCCTAAACATACAAGGGGCCCTATTTTCAAGGCACTTATAAACAAAAAATCATTGCATTTGGAAGGAAAGGTTCCTATTTTCATATGGTGTCCATTAGAGAAGACAAACTAGTATTGTTCAACCTACCCTTCATCATCGCCAAATTTTTTGAAGGAAAAAAGTTGAAGGACTAGAGAGGCAACAACATCTCTAGCATTGATGGAATGAATTTCAAATGGATTCAAAGTTGGTTGTTTCTTTGCAGCCTACAAAGAAAATTTCAATCAAATAAAGTTCACATCATCACACCAAATGGATAAAATGAGTAAGGTAAACAAAGGCTGCAAAGAAATATTTTTATGTGTTATAAAATATCAATGCATATGTACTTCCACATCTATATGTTTTACTAGGGCCAGCCATGTGTGTATACACCTAAAGGACAATAAAATTGGAAGCATAAATAGTAAAGTGTATGTGTTGTATTTTTTTGTATTTGAGAATCCTAAAATTAAAGGAATTGAAAGGTAATGTTCAAGTTTATTACAAGAGAGGAAGGAAACAATAACAATGAATTTATAGTAACTATAAGGAAAAGGAAATACAAACTTACAAAATTAGGATCTAGAGGCTGGTGGATGGCACCCTCAAAGTTGGACTCTGTAGTGGGACTTGTGGGAGGTGTCTCCAAATCAATTTGATGGGGGCTCTGGAGACCCATCCATAAAGCCTGATTCCGCAAATATAGTTCTGGGACCTTTTAGAGGGGAAAAATGTTTCAATTATAGTTGATTGATTGGAACCTCTATTTGACAATGAAAATAAAATATTAATGTATTGCAACATCCAATGCCAACTAGAAGAAAAGTTAGAAATATTCATAATCCAACAACCATTTTACTATTGTATGCATGCAATTTTTTACTATGTTTCTATAAATTATACACATATATGCATTGAATTTTCCTTTTCTCCACA
>VDFB02069610.1:0-2500 GCA_007258455.2 Sequoia sempervirens | reverse complement strand
AATCTATACATGCATTTCACTGACCTATTAGAAAAAGACTTAACAATCAGAGGAAAATGAGAGATGTTTGAGAAGCCACATTAAATAGAACATTAAAATATGCAAAATAGAATAGGCAGAGTACAATAATGAGTAGTTTGGTATAGGGAACAACACTATTTCACGTATATGTATCTGTCTATGTCTCAAAGCATTCATTTTCACATATAGTTCACATTATATATATATATATATATATATATATATATATATATATATCACGGGTGTGCTAATACATTCTGTCATTGTTGTGTGATGGGGGCAGATGAAGTAAATGCAATATTGAGCATTGTAGTGTGGGAAAGTACACTTTGTTTAAGATGTATCTATAATATATAGTGGGAAATAATGTAGCTTGAATTTTGAATTAACAAGCCAACTATCACATAGAATTTGTTGTTATAGCTTCTTTGCACAACGATAGAATTTCTGGTAAGAAAAAAATGATGGACAAGTAGAATTGCATAACAACTATTAGGAAAAAACTTAAGAATCAAAGGAAATTGATAGATAATCTCAAAGCCACTTTAACTAGAACTTTAAGATATGTAGAATAGAAGAGTAAAACTATGATAATGAACATCTTGTTATGGGTAACTGAAAACAAGAATATAATGAAGAAAAATTTGTTGTGGGGAACTTGGAATAGCCAAGGGAAAAAGAATATAATGAAACATATTCATACAAAACACTACCATCCCACATAATTAGCAAGGTCCACCACCTACACAAACAAACCTAAGCAGTTTGTTCCAAAGACCTTCAAGTAGATCAGGGAGGAAAGAACATCATGAAACATATTCATACAAGCTTTGAGCTATGTTCATTGTTAATAAATATTGAAGAGAAGCACAAAAATTGTATACTACATGTTCGAATAATAATTATTTGCTACAAGTCATTTTGCATGGGCTTTTTGCATAAATGATTTCTCTATAATATTTAATGCCAACCAATATAGTTCAAATCTAGAATTAAGACTATGGTGTTATACATATTTTGCACAGATAATTGCATCATATAATTGTTGTCATAACCTAAATAAAATACCATGAATAAAATATGGAGAATAGAAGGAGAAAACCACAACAATCAAGAGTCTTTTATGGAGAAGCAGGAAAAAGAATCCCATGAAAAATAACATGTCACGGGGATCTTCAAAGACAAAAGGGAAAAATAATACCATGAAACATATTGATACAAGATAGATGAATGAAAATCCATATTAAATAGCACTCCCAAAGACAATAGGTACCAATAATCTTTGCAAAATGACTTAATTTAAAATTTCAACCAATTACCTGGCACTAAATATTATAGACAAATAGAGAAATTGTGAAAGAGCTATTAGAATAACACTTAACACCCACTAAACTAATTTTATCTCCAATATACCTATGCTTTCATACTAATTCTCTACACACACACACACACACACATATATATAAATATGAAATCACTCCTAGATGCTAATCTACAATTGCTCATATGTTAATGGCTATAATGCCAAAGATGCATAGAGATAACTTAAAAAATAAACCAAAGGTGATAAAATTACTAATCCCACCCATTATTTTTGATGAATAGGTAGGAATCTATATTAAATTAAATATAAATATACATATTCACAAAAAAAGGTGGGTGGTAGAGAGGCACACCCCAAGAGTCACATGGGCAATGCCCAAAAAATTAAAACGTGGGCTAAGCCCAAAAATCCAAAATTAATAAAGATAAAAAAGGCCATTAAGAGGTCAGAGTAGTGCCAGCAAAGCCATGAGGGTCTCTGTAATCCAAATTTCTACCCCATACATCAGTGGGGTCTAGAGTGACTTCAAGAGGAGGACCCAAACCATCAACAACATCTTTTTTTTCTTTATCTTCTTCCTCACGCCAGGGTGAGATTGCAACTGCCATATGTAGGAAATCTTTATTAGTACCTAGCCACCCAAAGCCAGAAGTAGGAGGATCATTAGAGGGCCACCCACCATCACCGTTGCTCCCTAAAGCACCACTAGAAGGCCACCCCTGAGTAGCCTATGGTGGAGGAGAGCGGTTTCACCAAGGAGTGTGAGAATCCCACCTAGGTGGGGGCTGGGAACTGGAATGCGTAGAGCCACTCCACTACCAGCCCCTGGAGGGTGACCAGCCGCAGAAAGAGGTGGGTGAGGTGGGGACCCGAGCAACAGTACAAGGGGTATTTCCCCAAGGATCTAGAAGAACTTGGAGGTGAACAACCTGAAGTGCAACTTTGTTAGCTTGCACTTGAACCTGTAAAAGCACATTAGAGAAAATTATAGATTTAGAATATAGAGAAACATGAATATCCATTTGAGAATGTGAAAAAATGTAAGCATTTTTGTCCTTCCAAATATTGAAAAGAATCTCCAACTTGAAAGTGTGACAAAGCTGGGTGAATTTTGCAAGAATTCTGGGAGAATCTCTAAGCAACACCATATGCCAG
>VDFB02069609.1:0-62692 GCA_007258455.2 Sequoia sempervirens | reverse complement strand
GGAAGGGAGAGGGAAAGAGGGTAAGAAATGGAGAGAGAAAGATTTAATTAGGAGGGGGGAGGGAGAGGGAAAGAGGGGAAGAAGTGGAGAGAGACAAAGAGAGTTCATTAGGAGGGGGGAGAGAGAGAGAAATAGGGGAAGAAGTGGGGGGAGAGAGAGAGAGAGAATTCATTAGGAGGGGGGAGGGAGAGGGGAAGAAGTGGAGAGAGAGAGAGTTCATTAGGAGCAGGGAGGGAGAGGGAAAGAGGGAAAGAAGTGGAGAGAGAGAGAGAGAGAGGCAAAGGAGAGGGTGAGAGATAATATTTAAATATCTTATATATTAGTATATATATATATATATATATATATATATATATATATATATATAAACTAAAATATAGAAATAATATTAAAATGATATTATACATATAATACAATATATTATATATTATATAGTTTTGTAAGAGATTATATATTAAATTATAAATAATATTGTGTATATTCTAAACTAGATATATTAACATAAACTATAAACTACAAACTATTTAAAAATCATATAAAACCAAATCGTATATTCTAAACTAAATATATTAAAATAAACTATAAACTACAAATGAGATATATTGCATATGTTAAATCATATGTTATAAAGTCTTGACATTTTTTAAAATGCTATGTAAACAAATCGGATATCCGATTCAAATTGGATATCCGATTTGAATCCAATATCCAATATGTCTGACACAAAATTCATTACCTAGGGAATAGGCTTGGGTTTGCTTTGGTATTTGGTTAGGAGATGCCAATCCTAAAAATTCAACACAAAAAGCATGTTTAATAGCTTACCTTGTTTTTCTGGACTTCGCCCATGTGGCTAACGACTTTATTTTTAGCCAAAATTGATAAAATGAAAAGGGTTTGTAGAGGAGATTCTCAGCATTTTTCCAATATAAATTATGCTTTATTTTGAACTTAATAGATTATTATTGTTTATTTTCTATTAGAATTATGACTAAAGTCCTTATTGATAGGCTGATTGTAAAACATCTATAACTTTCAAATGGTATCATATTTTTTGAATCAAAAACATGTGTCACATTCTATACTTTGCATACTATAGGATTAAAAGAAATAAAATTGAATTTCATGAAGTTTTGACCATGTTAAGGTGGTTAGACATATGAGTTTTTATATTTTTACAAAGTTTTAATAAAAAATTCATAATTAATTATTTATTTGGAAAAATTAGCAAAAAAATAGAGGCCAGCATCCCGACATGAGTCCTCTACTTATATATAAAATTTTATAAAAAAATGTTATCATTTTATTATGGTTAGGGTGGTCAAACATACACCAACTTGTTATTTTTTCCCTGAAATTTAAGTACCACTGCATTGAAATTTCAAATTTTCTACCAAATAGATTTTGTTTAAAAAATAAATAAACCTAGTAGTTTAGAGAAAGTACATCTAATTTCCACAAAAATCTATTTCATATGTTTTTGAAATAATATAGATAAATTTATTCTAATTTTTCCAATTTCCATTTCACTTGCTACCTCGTTGGTACCATCATGATCCTGCCAAGATATATTTCCATGTATATATATATATATATATATATATATATATATATATATATATATATATATATATATATATATATATATATATCTCACTATATGTGTGTGCTCTTGATTGATCCTTAAGGTGTTTATTCTAAGGTCTTATGGGAAAATATTTTCCTCTCAACACCTTGTTATCCTAATTAAGCACCACATGAAGCATGCTTGCAACTCATTTTAATAAGAAATATATATTAAACAAGACATTATTTAAAAAAGGAAACAAAGCAATCAAATTTCTTGTTTCGAGAAGATAGCTAATTATTTTGAAACAAATTTGTTATTTCTTTCATTCTTGAAATGGAATTATTATAACCATAGGCTTTGTATTAAACATCCTAAAGAACACTGGCTACCACATACATGTGCTCAACATCTTTTTGAAGTTGTTAAAGGGAAAATTCAAATTTTCTTTCTAGGGTTGTACAAAGGAAAATGAAATAACCTATCCAACACTAGACAAGGGACAGTGATAATTCCTTATGGAAAACCACATAAGCTACACATGATTAACTATTTGGCCATGTTACAACCATCACCACTAAATGGAAGCCACAAGTAAATAAATGGCACGTGTTATCACAACCATTGTCAATGTTGGTGTGAGTCAACATTTAATTTTAGTGGCCTTCTCTATGCACGTAGCAGGAAATATGCCACCCTATCCCCAAGGCATCCAACAACCACCTTTGCCACCCTTCCCACAGCCACCACAAGGATAAAAACTAGGAGGTAGATGGGAATTATAGCCAAATTTTTTTTTTTAAAAAGACCATCAGCCACCTTTTCCATGCCCACCAAAAGCTCAAAAAATTTGGAAGGCTCACATGAATTCCGATGAAAGTGCACATAAACAAACTATCGACTAGCAATATAGGGTACAAAATTCAACATAGACTATATAAAGATGACTGTTTCATTGCATTTCAACCATAATGACTAAATGGAAACCATAAATGAAACAATATTGGTTTCAAATTTTAAAAGCAATGAAAAAAAATAATCTTTTCTCAACGCCACCTTATTGCAACTTGAAACAATATAGGCTTCTCAACAACACACTATCAAAAATGAAAAAATGTAGATCAGGGAAGGCAACAACAATCAATAATCACCACTAGAATCATAAAGTAGTTTGCAAGCCACAAAGCAAACAATATCGCTAAGTGTTTTTCTGAAAAGTACCTCTTCCCACTTGCTTCAAATATACCTCTTCTCGCTAGCTTTCCTGCACAAAGATTGGGAAAAATATTATCACAGGCAACACTTTTCATTTTCTTTTGCAACCATTGCCATATGAAAAAAACACAAAATGACCTCCACCCACCTTTATAGAAAATGCACAAAGCTTAGCCTCCTCGCTCACATCTCTGATAACATGTATAGCAACAAAATGACACCAAAAAATTCCTTATTGAAAATACCCCAAACATTTGTTTTATTCCTTGAGGCACTAAATAGTAGGTGTTATTACAACCATCACTAGTACATGCAAAGCATACAACAATTGATGTTGATGCAACCTAGTGTTTAATTTTAGCGGCCTTCTCTATCCACAGGATGAGAAATATACCACCCTACTCCCAAGACAACAAACAACCACCTCCACCACCTTTTCCACAACCATCGGAAGGGTGAGAAACCAAGAGGATGATGAAAATCCCAACCAAAGTGATCACCCATCCACCAACTTTTCCCCAATCATTGAAAGCCTCTAAAACGAGAAGGCTAACAAAAATTCTGACCAAGATGGCTGCAATGTATATAGAAATATACATATATTTATATACATATGTACATATATAGATATATATACACATACATATATATACATATATACATTTATACATACAAATATATATATACACATATATATGTATACACATGAGTTGTATATAGTCCAACCTTTGCAACAAAGGTTTTGCATAGGCTTATAATTATGATATCCAACATTTTGTGGCAATGGATGCAATGTAATAAAATAGTTAATGTTATGCAGTTTATGTTATTTTACCTAAGGCATTGCTTCTTATTGATGTCCACCTTAGGCTATATTGTTTCATTTGTGGCTTCTATTTACTGTCAGTGGTTACAATGCAACAAAATAGAAAATGTTATGGACATTATATATACATGTACATAAACATACATATATATATATATATATATATATATATATATATATATATATATATATATATATATATATATATATATATATATATATATATATATATATATATATATATATATATATGCATATATATACATATATATGGGTGATCCCACAATAGTGGTTTACAATTTTGGCCAAATGGACCGGATATTTTTTTTTTAACACAATCTCCACATTCGGGCACCTATAGCGATTAAACCGTAAGGAATTTGAAGATGATGCAAACTAGAGTCTTGTCATATTTTGTCTATAGATTCTAAAAATATTTTTTTCAATTTTTTTGGAATTAGATTGCACTTATTTTCCATCTCCCACAAAAATTAGTTTTTTTCAAAAAATAACATTTTTAAAAAGTGACGCACACCGTATAATGCATAACTTTTTTTCCATGAAGGATAAAATTCCAATTCTTTCAAATTTAGATTTCTAACTCCGATATCTAGTGCTTCCACTTGGTTAGATATTTTTTCATTTAATTATTTCTCTTTAATCAAGTTTTGAAGTCAATCAAATGACAATTCAGACATAGCGCGACCGTATAACGCATAACTTTTAATGTATATATCAAAATTCTTTCTTTTTTTTTGTTGGATCAAGGACTTCAATATCTGGTGCATTCATATTTTTAAATTTTTTTTTTTTATAATCTTCTATTTTTACACTTGTGTAGAACAGAGAGTTTTGTTTTTGATGAAAAACCTATATTTAATAAAAATTTAAAAACAGATAGATAATAAAACTAAAACATACTAAAACTATATTCATTGGATAGCTCATTCTGAAGGCTCCTTGATTCCAAGTTTGGTTTCTAAATATTCCCCCATTTTCATCCTCAACCAGAGCTTGAAAGCGTAAAATTTTAGGTTTTTTGTGTGAACAAATTAAAAAAATAGGGAAAGAGGAGGTTCGCTAGAACTAGGGGGGTTCTAGTGGGCCCCCACTCATATGCATTTTCCCTTTGTCTTTTGGGTGGGAAATTTGGGCCCAATAGTTAATGGCTTCACTCGAACCCTAGTTCAGTCGAACCCCTTTATGGTTCAGTCGAACATGTAGGTTCATGCGAACCCCTTAAACCAATTTTTTTGCCATGGGGTCATTTTTTCTCAATTTTCCTTCCTCCATCAAATTGTAAACCACTATTATGGCTTCACCCATATATACATACATATATATATACATATACATATACATATATATACATATATGTATGTATATATATACATATATATATACATATATATACATATATATATATATATATATATACATATATATACATATATACATACAAATATATATACATATATATATGTATACACATAAGTTGTATATGGACCAGCCTTTTTTGGAAAAGATTTTGCATAGGTCTACAACCATGATTTTCAACATTCTATGGCAATGGCTGCAATGGAATAAAATATTTAATGTTATGCAGTTCATGCTATTGATGTCCACCTTGGGCTATATTGTTTCATTTGTGGCTTTCATAAATGCTTGCAATGCAACAAAATAGTCAATGTTATGGACATTATATATACATATAAATATATACACATACATATATATACATATATATATACATACATATATAGATATATATATATGCATATATACATACATACACATATATATATACATATATATAGATATATATAAATATACATATATATGCATACATATATAGATATACTTATATATATATATATATAAATAATATACATATGTTATATATATACATATATAATATATATATATATATATATATATATATATATATATATATATATATATATATATATATATATATATATATATATATATATATATATATATATATATATATATATATATATATATATATATATATATATGAAGTTAAATGCACATATACATGCATTATTCATTGCACAAAGTTGAGAAAAATGTAGAGTAACAAACCAATGGAGGAATATAACCCAAGCCACCCAACAATAATCAACAAAATTTGCATCATCTTTAAAGTTCTAGTATGTTGCAAACATAAGCATAAAACAAAATCCATTAAAAGAATCCCACAAAAAATCACAATACCAACAAAAGTTGCATAACGTTAACATTTTTTTTTGCATTCCAAATATAGCCACAAAATGCAAGCCATAAAGAGAAACCCAGAAAGATTCACAGTAACAAACCAAAGCAAAAATATACCCATTTCTCAACAAAATGTTATGAAAAATGAAACAATATAGCCTTTTCAACAACACCTTTTCCAAATTGAAACAATATAGCATAAGGAAAAGAACAATAATCAACAACCCCCAATGTAACCAAACATAAAGTGTACAACATTAACAATTTTATTCGATACCAACCATCACCACAAAATGAAAGGCATAAATATATACATATACATATATATACACATATATGTACACACATATATATACCAATATATATATATATGTACTTATATATAATAGTTTTGAGTGGGAAGGGAAAGCTTTTGTGAAGGTGCAAGTGCAATGATTGGCTATGGAATTTCTATGAAAGTGGTTGCAGGGTATTTTGTTTTTTTTTGAATGGCTTGATGGCTACAAAAGAAGCACAAAAGTATTGAGTGAGATAATTATGTGCCCATGTTTTTTCAAGTGGTGGGGAAAGTACAAACTACACAAAAAGAAAATTGGAAGAGGCATAGCCGAAGGGAGCACAAAGAGGCAAGGGAAGAGGTGCATATTGAGAAAATTGTTCCTTGAGTATATCTAAAACAGCCTATGTTATTTTCCAAAGGGTGTTGTTGATTGTTGCAAAGAACAAAAAAATGCATAGTAGCAAACCAAGGAAAAAGAACATACCAACCTAGCCATCAAAAATTGATAAAAAATACAACGGCTTAATGAGAATTGGAAGACTGCTCAACAATGCCTTTTTTGAGGAGGAAACAATATGCCCAAAATACACAACAACAACCAACAAAAACTGCATAACATTAACAATTTTATTTCATTCCAAACATAGCCACAAAATGGAATTAATAAATAGAAACCCACAAAGATTCTCGGAAACAAAGGGTATGTGCAGGATCATCATGGAAAAAATAGGCCCTTAAGTGGCAAAAAATTCAGAAAAATCAGAATTAGGAAACTTGATATAAAAATTTGAATAAGTTATCTATATTATTTCAAAAATATGTAAAAATAGAACTTGTAGCAAATTAAATGTAGTTTCTAAACTAATAGGTTTATTTAAAAAAAAAAAATCTATTTGGTGAAAATATAAATTTCAATGCAGTAGTACTTAAATTTCAAGGAAAAAATAAGAAGTAGGTGTCTATCTAACCACCCTAACCACAACAAAATGATAATATTTTCTTATAATATTTTAGACATAAGTAAAGGACTCATGTCTGGATGTGATGCATATTTTTTTTGTAATTTTTTTCCAAGTAAATAATTAATTATGATTTTTTATTACAAATTTTTAAAAATATAAAACATATGTTTGACCATCTTAACTTGGTCAAAACTTCATGAAATTCAATTTTCCTTTTTAATCCTATAGTATGTGAAACATAGAATGATGCATGTTTTGGATTCCAAAATGTGATACGGTTTGAAAGCTATAGATGTTTTCAATTAGTCTATCACTCAAGAATTTAGTGTAATTCAAATAGAAAATGAATAATAATTATTTATTAAATTCAAAGTAAAGCATAATTTATATTGGTGGAAAGTTGAGAATCTCCTTTAAAAACCCTTTTCATTTCATCAATTTTGGGTAAGAAAAAAGTCGTTAGCCACATACCCTACAAATACCCATCATATTGCCACTTTTTGGCCCATCATGATCCTGCACATACCCCAAACCGAAATTAAAATATACTCATTTCTCAATAGAACCCTATCAAAAAATTGAAACAATATATCCTTCTCAATAGACCCTTCTCAAAAATTAATAGTGACAAACCCATCCAAAAAATATACTCCTTTCTTAGCACAACCTTATAAAAAATGCAAACAATATAGCCTTTTCAACACCTTATCAAAAATGAAATAATATAGCCTAAGAAAAAGAACAATAATCAACAATACCAAGTGCAACAAATCATAAAGTGTACAACACTAACTATTCCATTATGTTCCAAAGATAGTCACAAAACATAAGACATAAATCAAGCAACATTGGTTTCAACAACAACCCATTTGGACAAACCCACAAAACTATAGCCACAAAACCAAAACAAAACAATAACCACATAATGCAACCATAAACAAAAAAATATTTCTTTCAACAAACAATATAGTCTTTTCTCAACAGCACTTGATCAAAAATTGAAACAATATAGCCTTTTGAATAGAACCTTATCAAAAATGGCAAAATATAGCCGAAGCTAGACAACAACCATCGTCAAAAACTACATAACGCCAACAATTTTATTCCATTGCCAACATAGCCACAAAATGCAAGCCATAAACATAAACTGACAAGAAATTTATATATACATAAATATATGTATATATACATATTGTACCGGTGTAATTCTTTCTATTGGGGAATTCAAAAAAAATAAAAAATAAATTGAATTTTGATCATGGTAAGTTTACTCTTTGAACCAACACAACAAGTACATTGCTTCAAAGAGGGGGCAAATGTAGACATGAAAAATTAGCACCATGCATTTAACTAATTCATATTCATCAATTCATCAAATAAATAAATTTTATTTGATTCAATCTCTAAAGTCCTCCATTTAAATTAAATAAATTCATGTTTAGTACTAACATCATCCTCTTTGATTAAATAAATCAAGTCTTTATCATTTTCCATCTCCTTTTGATTTAGTTTAATCCTTAAATCCAAGTCAAAGGATTCAAATCACCTAATCCTCTCTTAAATTAACTAAATCAGGCTTAAATCTAATCTTAATACAAGTCCCATTCTCTAGCTTTTCACACTTGCACAAATAAATCAATTAATTCATTTATTAAATCCTCATTTTCCATCGACATGGCATAATAGAGAATATTCTCTCAATTTTGAATTCAAATCAAGTTGACTTGTCCCTTCCAACATAGCATTAATTCTCCTCTTACATTTCCCCCACTAGGCATTTAAGACCCATTCTTCTCCCTCCAACAAGCCAAATTTGAAATTTGAAAATGCCACCTAATGCCATTTATTGGCACATTCATCAAAACTTTCACATCCTTCTTCCATCGATCTCTTGACAAGTGGCACCTTGCCATTGGTTCAAGGTTAATCCCACATTCACCTATTTTGCATGTCTCTCCATCATTCTCTCCTATAAATAGAGAATTCATCCTTTTTATTTGGGCATCCACAATCACAATCTTCATGCAAAGTTACTCTCTTCACATTGAGAGGGGTATGTGTAGGATCATCATGGAAAAAATAGGCCCTTATGTGTGGATGTGATGCATATTTTTTTGTAATTTTTTTCCAAGTACATAATTAATTATGAATTTTTTATTACAACTTTTAAAAAATATAAAAACTCGTATGTCTGACCACCTTAACTTGGTTAAAACTTCATGAAATTTATTTTTCTTTTTTTAATCCTATAGTATGTGAAGCATAGAATGTGACGCATGTTTCGGATTCAAAAAATGTGATACCGTTTGAAAGTTATAGATGTTTTTCAATTAACATATCGATCAAGACTTTAGTCGTAATTCTAATAGAAAATAAGTAATAATTATTTATTAAATTAAAATCAAAGAATAATTTATATTGGTGGAAAGCTAAGAATCTCCTCTAAAAACCCTTTTCGTTTCATCAATTTTGGGTATAAAAAAGTCGTCAGCCACATACCCTACAAATACCCATAATATTGCCACTTTTTGGCCCATCATGACCCTACACATACCCAGAGATAATTTTGTCCACTTCATCTTCAAGGCATTTTATCATTGAGCTTGTCAAGGGTTGGGAAAGGGTCACTTTTCAAAACAAAGTGACACCAATCCACTATGGAATAGCTATTCATTTGTGCTTCTTTTGTGCATCCACTTAGTTTGTTTTGTTATCTTGTTTGAGAGGCATTATGCATTATTTGATAGGAGCATTTAGTAAGTTTGCATGACCTAACCTTTGTTATGGAGTTTAGAATGTTTGCAGATTTATAAGGTGCTCACATAATGGCACTAGAAGGAGGGAAAACCATATTTCCATTTCATTAGGAATTTTGTTTGAGACATAGCATCTGGTTTTATTTCTTCATACACATTTGCTTTATACATTCATATCTACTTCACTGTTGAATCTACATCACCGCTATTGTCAAAATTTCTTTACACCTTATTTGATGTTCAAAGTAGGAATTGCTTTATTATGTTATACTCATGGCTTCCAAAGTAGGAATGTTAGGAAGGCATATATTTTAGTCATTCACTGTTTGTGTTTTAAAAATCATATAAAATTTAAAATTCTAGCCAATAACCATTGGTTCTAAATTAAGAAAGGATTGTTTATCGTTTAATTCATCAATTCTATTTGTGTTGTTACTATTACTATTATTTTGATGCTAACTTATTCTTTTGTTGAATGAGTGTGAAACTGAAAGATATCTCGTTGTCTGTTGCCTTTCAACATCTATATTCTATTAAGTTGATATAAATTTTGGTATGCAAGGGTTATGAGGCATCATTCAAAGCATTTTGTCTTTCCTAATAGGGTGCTAGAAATACAACTAAGACACACCAAGCATTCACACTTCAAAGACCATGCAAAAATGAGGATTTAAGAGGTCATGAGAAATCAGAATCTCCAACATAGATGCATGTGCTATAAGTGGAAGCTTCGAGTGAGTAGGGTGTGGATCTTTTCCAAAAGAAGTGACACAAGTCTCTTTAGATCTTTGCACCTACCTTCCACATTCTCTACAATGATCTATCACTAATACTTGCAGTCTGAGCTCCTACACAGCTTCTGTGTAAATGTTTGTAACCTCTATCTACTAAATCGGCCTGAAACACCTCCAACACAACTTTGATTAGCTTAAAGCTAGCCTTATATAGACAAATTTCTAGCTTCTCACCTTGCTTTGAATGTATTGAATGTTCGTGACTTTTCTAACGTGATTTGTCTATACTTCAAATTTGTGCTTTAAATGTTTGTTGCTTTAATAACATGTCTTGTCTATTTTTAATTGCTATTTAACTATTGATGAGCCATAGAGGGTAGTACAATGGCCATCTATCCTAGGAACACCAAAATCCATGACCCTTAAATCTATGTTTTATCAGATAGTATCCAAGCCTTTTACTCTATAATAGCAATGTCAACACTAGTCCTCATACCCATCCTTGATAAAACAAAGAGAAAAAAGAAAATAAATCTAGTTCTCCCAAAGACTGCGAGCTGAGGAAAGCTTTAAATGCTACTTTTTTTATTTTTTCTGCATTTCCTAAAGTAGGCCATGATTATTAATTTCTATTGTGGGGTGTGAGGTTACCTTCATGCCAAGTAGCCCACATTTACTTGCACATCCACCAGGCTCTGCGCATACTTATCTAAGATTTTTTAAGTCTAGAAGACGGTAGTTGTAGGGGTCACGTGCCTAAATTAATATAGTCCTTTAACAAAGGAATTCAATCTTATAAGCCATGTGCTTAAAATATTGCTTAAATGATAGTTTCTTCAGGGAAATATTTGCTTGCTTGACATATTTCTTAAAATTTGGTAACTAATATATTTTACAGCTTTGGTGACAAAGAACTTTGCACCCAAATAAGTCTACAGTCATGGCCTCATTAAGGTAATTTTGGAGTACAACAAATATGCATCTTAGGTGTGCTTCCCATTGTCTGATTTTTGCAATAAGGGTGATAAATGGCATCATGTGATTAAAGGTGTGGCACATGTATAACATTGTCTGTCTTGATTTTAAAAAACATATCACCTCTGTAAACAATCACTTCAATTCTTTCATTTAGTAATATGTCATTTTATTTTATCATAGATATGCATGAAAACTATTTTCACATAGTACTCATGGAAAGCCCCAACATATCATGGATGGCATGGTTCTGTATTATTTTCTTAAAATTTATATACTAATCATTGTGATTTGTCAGGGTAGACCAATTGTTGTGATTACCCATAGTCATAAGAAGCGTGCATATGTGGAGGGAAGCCTGAGTTTGAACAAACATAAGCTGATTTATAAGCCAAATAAAGTTGATTTATCAGCCAACTGTAGCTTTCAACCTCGTTCACATTTAATCACAAGAGGTCATTGAAACTAGTGCTAACTTTCCCTCGTTGTGTTACCATTGGTCATCCTTCTTGGGTGGTATGGTTGTTATCATGTCACTTGTACGTTTTCACTCCAAAATACAAACCATGTTGTTCTAATAATATCTTTGTCAATCTACCCAAAACACATCATCTTTAGCATAGATCTCTTTATCAACTTTCCCAAATTCAAATCTTTGAGAAAAATTGTTGTACCTATCTATAAACAATATTCTTCTTAAAGCATAAAAAGAGTCAAACATGTTTATGCACAATCCCTATGGTATGGTATAATTTTTCCTATAATTTGTAGTTGGTGAACAAGTATGAATCACATTTATCATTAGTATTGATGATTGTGCCTTATTAGTTGTATACCTAGACTCCCTAGGTCCCCAAACCTGTATTGTCCATTTTAATTACATCCTACTGCATTGGATTTTCTTATTTACATTTGAAGTTGTTTGTATGTGGATTTGAATATTAGTCATTTCTTATTTAATGCAGACATGGGACGCCATCATATCTAATAGTGGGACGACGTTATAGGCTAATGCATTCATGGTCAAAGAGAAAAAAAATTCTTAGTCTTTTTTTTAGGGTGCATAAAATCTTATTTTTAGTGTTCACTTTGAAATGGGCATAGCATCCTTGAAATACATCCTATTTGTGATTCTTTCATAATAATTGCAAGGTCAGCATTGGAATCAAGCATTGGAATCAGGCAAAAGAAAAGTGAGATTGAAGTTGAAAAGGAATTGAGCATTAAATTTGGAGTTGATAAAGCATTTTTAAATGCTTTAAGGAGCTTTTTTTCTATGCTTTAGCTTTCTATTTTAGATCAACTCACATTCTTTTGGGCTCTAAAAAGAACATTTCAATTTTTGCTACAAGGAACATAAAAAGAACTTTAGGACAAACTTACTAGAGTTGGTTTTCGGATTTAACAATTGAACAAGGCAACTTTCATATCTTGTTTTGGTGCTTTAAAATGAATCAAAATCATTGCTTTGTGGACTTAAAATGAAAAAGTGTTTCTTTGTTTTGTGACTACTTAGTCAAACGAAAACCATTGAAAAGATGTATGTGCTTCTCTCATGCCTCATAGCGATCTTGAGAATCAAGAGGTCTTTCGATGACCTTAAGTTGGGTAAAGTAATTACCTCCACATTTTAATTTGGGTTGAAAATTGAACAAACTTTGCGAGTGTGAGTGGAACCTATTGCATGTGTTCTCCCTTTGTTTCTAAAAAAAGGTTGATCAAACTATGAATATGTTTACTCACTTTTGTTTATCTTAGAGGGCCTACCTTGTGGGAAAAAGTACTCACCCTAGGGAATGACTCAACTGGTAACACTCTAAAGCAAAGAGTATTTCCAACCAGGATATAAAAGTGGGTACTAGAACAAAGGCCAGTATCACGTAGTTGGCTCTGATGAGAAGGTTAGCAATGGTCTGTCGCCTCGATGGGTCAACTCCTACGAATGGAAATTTCAAATTAAAACCCTTGTTGTAGAAAGGCCAAAATCTCTATCTATTTGTTGGTGCAAGAATGGTCATTTTGAAGCCGCCCCACACTTTTACAATTTTTAGTAGAAATTGAAAATATTCCATGGGAGTTTCATGGGTACTGATGCTTTTTTTCCCCGCATAAGTGAGTGCCATGGAGGGGAGCCAGTGGGGTCAAGCATCTAACCATTCACTAAAAATAAGTGTAGCTGGACTTGTCCAAGTGGGAACTCAACAAATACAGTCTTTCATATCCATAGGATTGTGCTTGTTCTTAGTTACAAAACACATTGTTTGATCAAAAACATTAGAAAACTAACATTCAACATAAGCATCAAATCCCAAACCCTTTAGGGGAAGAAAATATCCTTGAATAAATTCACATGCTATTGCTTGCCCTTGGGATTCATATCCTTAGAAGTTTCTAGGCATTTGAATTTCATCTCAATTTTCTCCTACTAAAGTAAACATTAGGTAACTCTTGCTTTGATTTCCTCAATTTCCACATGATACACTTTGTGGGATAATAAGAAATTAAAACATTAGACATCTAGTTTCAAAACCTAATCAAGAAGTGTTTGTGGTAAAAGGAACTCATTAAGAAAATTTAAGAAACAATTGGACCCCACACATGTGCTTGGCATATTTTGGTCATATGGTTTTCATGCAAACATTGGTCTTTTGGTTTTGAACTACTCTTAGAGAAAAGCATGTTCTTCACTTTCTTGGTCTTGTAAACAAGGTCCTTCTTAGGTTCATTTAGGATCAGAATAAAACACTTCATCCATTCCAAACATTTATCATCTCATGCCCCAAACAACTTTAGAGCTTTGGAAACATCATTATCTAGACTTGGGTACATACTTAAACCAAATCAAAATAATTTTTTTAGTTAGGTGTGTTTGGATGAATCCTTCCTCACACACTTAGTAAAATTATAACCTCTTTGAACAAGTTTATCCTAAAGATCACATCTAACATCTCAGTGTTTACAAGTTCATTATCCAAATCAAACCAATCAAAATCAAATCCTAAAAGCCTAGCATTGATCCAAAGTTCCTAAACATTCAACACCCATATCATTCACCCCTTTCATCCTTCATCTCATCATTAGTCCTAAACACCTTAGAGGTCCCTTTTACAACAAGGTCAACACACAAGAAGAACATGGAATATAAAATTTATCCATATATCATGAGTAATCTAAGTCAACCAAATTATCAAAGCCTTACAACACCGATTGATTATCAAAACTCACATTTATACAACCCATACATAGGATTATTATCCCCTACAAACCTCAATGGTACAAAAAATGTGAGTATGCCTAATCTAAATTTTGGAACACCTTTGCCAATGGTAGATTTGAATCCAATACCAAACCTACAAATCTATCAACTAAACAATCAATACATGAGTCTTCAACAAAACGACATCATCTCACCAAATCCATACATGCCAAATGTAAATATACCAAGTACAACTTTACCAAACATGAAATTTTTGAATCCACACTTGGTAAACTTTGGGATAGATGTGTTTTTGAATCATACAAATGTTGTTTAAAGTCCAAACAAGATGTTAATGACTCCATGTATTGATCCAAGTCAAAGTTACCTAAATCAAGGAAATGTGATTCTCAACCATAACAATGTTCAATTCCAACCTATCATGCCAAATCTAAACATCATTCCAAATTAGAACATTGTCCAAAATCAACTTGTCCATGATCTCGTACAAACACCACAAGTACATATTCCAAATTTTCTTGAACAAAAGAATCAACTATATCAAGGGAGTCAAAATCAAAATTAGGATCAAATTTAACAAGATCAAATTACTTCACTTGCCAAAATAATTGACTCATTTTTCCAAGACACGTCTTCACTACAAAATCAATACACCCTTCCATTGGTTGAACCATATCATCAAAACATTGAGTTGTGTCCACAACCACATCAAGAACAATATATACATTGTCAAGAAGTTGGATATCAATATCAACAACATTAACAACAAACCATATCTCCAAGATCAATCATGACAAGGTCAATTTAAAGTAAAAATCTCACAGGGTAACAAATGAAAATACACACCACTTGGGAAGCCAACCAAATCAGTGATGCAATAGTTGGTGCAAGAAAATATCATCAAACTTCCTATTTATAAGAATTACTAAAATCCCCTAGTTAAACCACCAAGCTATAATGAGGAGCACCTATTGTGATTTTCACAAAACAAAGGGACATACAACATCAAGTTGTATTTGACTCAAAAATCTCATCTAAGACCTCATTGATCAAAAGATAATCACTATTGGGGATAACGATGAAGATTCAACCACTGGTGATAGAATTGATAGTTTCCCCACCACAATTGTTGAAAACAATGATCAAATATATCTTCCAGCTTATGTGGTGATCCGAATATTAGCAAACATAAAATCAAATTGGTCAAAGAATTTGTGAGCCAAAAATCCAAATCACTAGCCCATGGCATATTTTGACAAGAAGACATTCATTATCAAGCTTCATCTTTCATAGAACTTCAATCCAAACAATCAGTATCATTCGCATCTAGTTTACACTTCAATGTCACATCAAATCATTCAAATAGCTTTTTTTCCATACCAAGCTTCAACAATCTTGATCAATCAAATCCAATCAATCAATCATCTCAGGATATCCTTCCCAGTCCTTCTGTTGCTTAACACTATCCTTGCAATTTTGTGTATCATCAACAATGTTATCATCATCAATCAAATCTAATTGATCCCTCATCATCTTGGGATATTCATCCTAATCCTCATGTTGCTTAACACTATCCTTGCATTGTTGTGTATCCTCAACAATTTTATCATCATTAAATCCATCAATCCAATCAATCAAACTTAGCTTGTCTTTCAACAAAATCCCAAAATAAAGTACTGATATCATATCCATATCTAAAACATCAAAATCCTGCAAAAAATCCAAAAACATTCAAAAAATCAAAAAAATCCAAAAACATCAAAAATCAAATTAGAAAATATAAAAAAAATTCAAAAAACACAAAATCCAAAACATTCAAATAACACAAAAACACAAAAACATTCAAAAAATCTCATAAAATACAAAAACATTCAAAAATTTGAAAATCAAAACATTTGTAAAATATCAAAAATACCAAAAATAGCCTCAAAAATTTTCAAAAACATAAAAAACATCCAAATATTTGAAAAAAATTATCTGTCCTATTTTGCTTTCACCCGCAATAATCTCATCCATAATAAATCAATCATCACACTCACCCTTTGGCAAAACAAACAAAAACAACCACAGCAATCAGCAAAAGCAAACTCCAAACACAAAATCAAACTCTTGATCATTCGCAAACATGTCAATCAACCTTATATCAATAGCCTTTTTGAACAACCTATCAACTTTCCACCATCCACTAACATGTCTTAGGATGTATCATTCCTACAATGGGCATTATCTATTGGAAAAACACTTTGGATAAACAAAACGATGTGCTGCCATCCACTAACATGTCCTAGGATGTGTCGTTCCTATAAAGGGCATTATCTATTGGAAATAGTTTTGGTTCTTATCCTAAACAAAACAAATCCCTTTGGCTAGAGGTATGAAGAACATTGACTTATTTTTGTACTTGATCTTTTCTTTTTGATTTATCTTATTGCACTCATTCTAATGACCTCTCAATGATGTCTAATCAAAGCGATTTAGAGAAAAAGGAATGGGGCATTGATCATTATCTTTTTGTCTCTTGTGCTTGTTGGACATTCTTGTAATATAACTTGGAAAATACTTTCTTTGTTAGGTACATCCTGGCAAGGTTTTTGTATGTCAAGTGTTAACAAGAATACTCTTATCTATTTGTCGAGTCAGACTCCATTGCACTAGGTACAATGCCACCTTGGTTCTTTATACCTTGATGCATCGTGCCTATGTGAGTTATCAAACATAAGGTAAGCGGCCCTTTTAAAATCCCAATTATTGATAAGCAAATCATCCATCTCTCATCATCATCAGCATAAATTTGGCTTGTTGGATCCTCTTGTCATCATCTCATTTCTCATTTCTTCTTTTCCACACTAACATCATACCAGAATAGTTAATCATCATCGCCAGTGCATTCATCCTGCATCCACAAATCATTAGCATACATAAATCTCATAACCATAGCATATCACATAATCCATCTCATTTGTCTCATTTGCATCATTATCATAACCATTCATACGTCCATCTTGATCCTCTTTGTCGTGAGATCGACCCTCAAATTGAATCTTTTTGCTTGATATCTTGAGGGGGAAATGTACCAGTATAATTCTTTCTACTGGGTGATCCAAAAAAATCAGATTTTTTTTGAATTTTTATTGCGGTAAGTTTATTCTTTGAATGAACACAGCAAGTACATTGATTCAAAGAGGGGAAAAATGTAGACATGCAAAATTAGAATCATGCATTTAACTAATTCATATTCATCCATTCATCAAATAAATAAAGTTTATTTGATTCAATCTCTAAAGTCCTCCATTTAAATTAAATAAATTCATCTTTAGTACTAACATCATCCTCTTTGATTAAATAAACCAAATCTTTATTTAATCAAGTATTTATCATTTTCCATCTCCTTTGATTTAGTTTAATCCTTAAATCTAAGTAAAAGGAGTCAAATTACCTAATCCTCTCTTAAATTAACTAAATCAGGCTTAAATCTAATCTTAATACAAGTCCCATCCTCTAGCTTTCCCCACTTGCACAAATAAATCAATTAGTTCATTTATTAAATCCTCATTTTCCATCAACATGGCATAATAGAGAATATGCTCTCAATTTTGAATTCAAATCAAGTTGACTTGTCCCTTCCAACATAGCATTAATTCTCCTCTTACATGTCCCCCACTAGGCATTTAAGACCCATTCTTCTCCCTCCAACAAGCCAAATTTGAAGTTTGAAAAGGCCAACTAATGCCATTAATTGGCACATTCATTAAAAATTGCACATCCTTCACCCATCTATCTCTTGACAAGTGGAACCTTCCCATTGGTTGAAGGTTAATCCCACATTCACCCATTTTGCATGTCTCTCCATCATTCTCCCCTATAAATAGAGAACTCACCCTTTGCATTTGGGCATCCACAATCACAATCTTCATGCAAAGTTACTCTCTTCACATTGAGAGCTAATTTGTCCACTTCATCTTCAAGAAATTTTATCATTGAGCTTGTCAAGGGTTGGGAAAGGGTCACTTTTCACAACAAAGTGGCACAATCCAGTATGTAATAGGTGTGCATTTGTGCTTCTTTTGTGCTTCCAATTAGTTTGTTTTGTTATCTTGTTTGAGAGGCATTATGCATCATTTCATAGGAGCATTTAGTAAGTTTGCATGAACTAACCTTTGTTACGGAGTTTAGAATGTTTGAAAATTTATAAGGTGCTCACACATATATATTAATTTGTATATATATATATATATATTAAAGTATACTCTTTCCTGAATGGAACCCTATCAAAAATTGAGAGAATCTAGCCTTTTCAACAACACAGTATCAAAAATTGATATAATAAAGCCTCTTCAACATGACCCTATCAAAAATAAAACAACATAGCTTAACCTAGAGAACAACAATTAACAATCCATAATGGAAACAAACATAAATTTTATAACACCAACCCATTGTTGATTGCACAAAGCACAAAAATATGGACAGTAAAAAACCAATGCAGAAATATAACCCAAGCTAGCATAGTCTTTTCCCGAGAGTGCCTTAACGAGAATTCAAACACTTCTCAACAACACTTTGTCAAGAATGAAACAATATAGCCTAGGATACACAACAACAACCAACAAAAACTACATAAGGTTAACAATTGTATTTTGTTCCAAACATAGCCTAAAGGATCGATTCAACGCAAGGTAAAAAAATTTGTTTGTTGCCTTTATTTTGTGTTGAATCCAACTAGGCTAATATTGAGATGTAGGTTGTTTTTAGTGTTATTTTGTACTCTCTTGTTTTCTTCACGTATTTTATCCCATAGATTCAACCTATAACACCCTCAACTTGAGAGAAGCCCATAGCAACTAATCTAGCTTTAAACATGATAACTTCATTATTTACATTAACCTTGGTTTTATACAACCATTTTCATGAAGCAATATTCTTACCTTGAGGTAAGGGAACTAAATCCCAAGTATTATTAGCAATTAAAGTATCATATTCTTCTTGCATAGCCTTTTTCCAATGAGGATGATCTTTATATTTTTCATAAGTTTGAGGATGAATAGTATTCATAACTTGAGACATCAAAATGTAATTACAATAGTTTTCATTTCTAGCTTTAGATTGATTCATTCTAGCTAAAATGTCCTCACTATCTTGCAAGAAATTTTAAAACCCTTTAGGATTTCTCTTAGATGTAGGAGTATCATCACTAGAAGATGAAACATGAGGAATTTTTTTAACATTTTCGTGATCACTATCACTATGAATAAGAGATGTATTATGAGGGTTAAGAGAAGATTTAACTTGAAGATTATCCTCCACAACACTAACTTTATTTTGAGAAGATTCAATATCATTCACTTTAGAACAATCATGAACACCATTTTCAGCAATGCATACATCTCTAGCAACTTTAACTTTTTTAGTAAGAGGATTATAAACTCTATAAGCTTTAGAATGTTCATCATTACCAACAAAAATATTATAAGAAGATTTAGGATATAATTTTTTCCTCTTTTGTTTAGGTTAGTGAACATAAGCAATTGAACCAAATTTTTAAAAAAAATTAAGATTGGGCTTCCTACCAAACAAAGCTTCTTCAGGAGTTAAACCCTTTGAAGATTTTGTAGGATACATATTAATAATGTAAGTAAAACAAAACATATCTTCTACCCAAAATTTTTAAGACATATTTTTAGCATGTAAGATACATCTAGCCATTTCAACCATAGTTCTATGCTTCCTTTCCGCTACACCATTTTGTTGAGGTGTATAGGGAATAGTTAGATTATTCTCAATACCAAATGATTTAAAATAACTACTAAAAGAATTATTCACATATTCTTTACAATTATTAGTTCTAAGAATTTTAAGTTTAAAACTAGATTGCCTACTACGAAGAAAATATATCAAGAACTTGATCCTTACTACGAAGGAAATAGATCCAAGTTCTTCTAGAATAGTAATCAATAAAAGTAAGTTCACACCTTTATCATTGGATGGAGTTACTCTCCATGGGTCCCACAAGGTCACTATGAACTAGGTGCAACTTATGAGTTTCCCTCCATGATTCACCTTATGGAAAGGGATCCCTATGCATCTTGTGCATATAATTTTCGATGGAAAAATACTAGGCAATATATTCACCATATTAAGTTTTTCATCAAGGAAATACTATTGTCATTAATATGACTAAGTCTATCACACCAAACATTAAAATCAATTATAGCTATTAAAGAGCATCTAGATTCAGCAAACTCATTAAATTTTGAACAGATTATCATTATCTAATTTAGCATTAGCAATGACCTTGTTTTGTTTTGGATCAATAACATAGAAAATATCTTTGTAAAATTCTATTTGAAATCATGAAAAAGTGTTATAGTGCTATCATATGGTTTTAGGACATAGAGCACACACACACTTCCCAATTCCATTCAAGGATAACCCTGAAGATATCAATGCAAACAAGAAAAAGATATTACAATAGGTATATCCTAGGGGTTGATTGTAAGCTAATAAGGGGTTTACCACCAAGTAATAACTTGGAAAGACTAGTTAAATGAAATATCTAATTATGAAACTTAGTGTTGTATGAAACTTGAATGAATGACCTAGAAATGCATATAAATCAAAATAGAAAATAGTAAAATGATAATTGTGCACATAGAAACTTGTAGAGGCTTCAATGAAGAATAGAAATGCTAAAAATCTTGAAATTTAGGCCTATTGGGACTCATTTTCCAATCCGGATGAATCAATCCTAGAATTGGGTTTCTCTACAAGAATACGTTTCTCGAAAAAGGGTATTCGAAACTACAAAAATCTCAAAATTGACCTAAATTGGGACTCATTCTCTAGAAGTGGTGAACGAGTATAGTTAGGGATTTCTAGAGCTTTAAGATATAAATCTAGCCTTCAATATCTTCCCTTTCTATTCCTCTTTGTTTCCAGATTTGAAACCCTGATTTTTGAGTTGTAGGTGACTTTTTGGTGAAAATTACAACCTTTCCAATGGGGAGACAACACCAAAAACTTTCTCCAACCTCATAACATAACCTTCAATGATATTCAAGTCTTTGAAGCACCTAAATCTACAAGCACGCACAGAGAGATATAAAAAGTGTTAATCATTAGGGAATAGGGGTTTGCCTTGGTCAAACCCCTTATAGGTAATTAAACCAAATGATGAGACAATGAAATCAAGGCATGAAACATGAAACAAATAACAAGAATCATGAATAATAATAACTTGAGTGATTCCTTATAAATGATGTCTTGCAGGTTTGTAACTGAACAAGAAATGACCATGAAGGATGTAGATCTTGATCTTGACAATAGGAGTAGAACAATGCTTCATCTTGGATCTTGAATGCTACATCATATCACTAGCTCAATAATATGCTTGATGCTTGATATGCTTGACATGATGATGGATCTTAAATTCCTGCAAAAATTGATGAATAATTTTTCCCTTGAATACCTTACAAATGATCTTGAATGCTCTTTAGGTGATCTTGTGAAGTCTTGTAATTTTTAATTCTTGAATGCTTGACTTGACAACATGTAGACTGTATTATATAATGGTTTGAAAAGTTGTTTATATAGATAATTCATCTAAGATTCTATGTATTAGATCCCAAAGGCCAACATACATGAAATTTGAACTTAAAATCTAGTTTTTCTTGCTCAAAACCTTGAAAATAGGCCAAATAGGACTCATTCACCAAGCTAGATGAATTGGTCCCACTTGAATGGGACTCTTTCACCTAAAGTGGTGAATGGGTCCCATTGGGCCTATTTTGATTGCTAAAGTGTTAGGGATTTTGTAAATTAAGTTTATTTGTTGATATTATCATCTTTTTGGTTGAAATATGCCTTGGGGTACATAGTATAGGTTCTTAAGGGCCTAGTAATGATGATATTAAGGCCATAAATGCAAGAGGGCCCAAAATCCAATGTGCAAGTGCAAATAAATACAATTAAAAACATTAAATTAAGGAAAAATTGGGTCTATTTAGCTTAAAAGGGTCCAAAATCCAATGTGAATGTGTAAAAAAAATTACAACACTAGATTGGGTCAACTTAATTTACAAGCTTCCTAAATTTAATCTGAAGGTGTCAATAAATACACTTTACAACATTAAATTGGGAAAAAGTTAAGTTTATTTAGCTTAGAGGGGCATAAAGCCTAATGTGGATGTGTAAAACTCACCACAACACTAGATCAAGGCTATATCAATTACAATTCATCATTAATTATTCCAAAATTAAGCAAGGAAAAGACATAATTTTTCCTTCATTACATCTAGCCCCAACTTTAGTGAGAGGATGAGTTTGCTTCAAACTCACACTAAAGTAGACATTCAAGAGGGCTCCAAGTGTACCATTTCAGATGGTCTATGATAACAAAGATCAAGGAGGTGATCAAGCCCCCATGATCCAAGATCCTATGTAAAATTGACATAAGCACAAAATGGCATGCACTATAAGGTGTGTGATATGAAAAATAAAGATATGAAAATATGCAATGTCAATAACTAAAAGAAAGAAAAACAAAAAAAAGAAAAAATAAAAAAGAGGTGGATCAAGCTTTGACCATTTTTCCAACACGATGTGGATTAGATCTAGGTTGTTTTTCTGAAAATGCATGCACACTCTAATGAAATGGAGCTTCAATCTGTCTATTGGGTGAGTAATCCAAGAAGGTGAGACACATACAACTTATATTAATTCACTCACATGCAAGTGGCTAAGGGAAAGTCATGCCCTCATTTGGCTTCACGTCAAACCATACCCAAGTTATGCTTCCTAATAACTTTGATAAGGTGCCACACAACAATGAACTTTTAGCTTCATGAGATAAGAAAAACTTCGTATAATTGGACCTCATGAAAAAGAAATATGGATCCAAAGGAAAGCAAAGTGTGTTATGAAAGGTTGCCATATAACAAATATTATAAATGAAAAATAGTGTAAGGAATGTTGAAAGGGATTTTTCTTGATTCGTGCAAGGTATCTTCTTAGGGAACATTGTGTCTAATGACTCTAAGAGAGAAAAAGCCAAAGAAATATCACACTCTTGAAGGGAATCAATCCCAATGACACAACCAAGAAATGGACGCATCACAAGAAGAGATAAAATATCGCAATGAAACATGAGTGTCAATGTATTATCCCACTTTAAAGTGGTTACTAACACCATTACTATGAGTAATTTCTTTAAAGTAGAAGAAGACATGAGAGATTATTCAAAAATCCTTATGCCAAGTCTTATGTTTTTGAATCGAAATACATCATGAATAAGTATGTCACATGTGAGTCAACTTAAGACATGCCATCCACATCCCAAGCTTTCTCTTATATGTATATGAAAGGTGATCAACTAGCCAAAAAAAAAAAGTCATATATGAGGACAAAGCTATCTAATCCCATTTCCCCCACTTAGTGTAGGGAACGAATAAGCTGAATAGGATGAAAATAAGTTTCAATTAGAGGAACTAAGTGCTTCAACACAAGGAAGATCACCACGATCATTTAGATGTTGAATCTTGTTACTTAAAGCCTAAGTACATTCATTAGTAGAATGACTATGGACTCTATGATATTGTTAAAATGAACTCTTATACTAAAATTTATTTCATGTTCTTGGAGTGAGGGATATCAAATGATCTTGGAGGAGTCTCGACAAGATACCCTCTTGATCAAAAGTAGAAGATTTTCCTTTATTTTGTGACAATGATATATCTTGCTTAGTATTAGGTGTCATACTTCCACAAGATTCTTTAGATTGTGATATTTTGTTCTCTCCTTTACTGGAGGGTGTAAAATCTAATGAATTCAAATCATTAGTGTTTTACATGATAACATTGACATGAAGAAAATATTTCTTTGATTATTTCATTTCTTGTTGTATACCTCGATATTTTTTACTGCTCTAAATGTGCAAAATAACTAAGAAATATGAATAAAAAATACTAAGGACACCTCAAGATTAGCCAAAAGAGAGTGGCAACAAAAAGGAATGCAAATAAGATAAAACACAAACACTTTTACCTCCCTTGTTGTTGATACCTCTTTGATTGGCCCTTGCTTTGATTGGTTGTGTGCTCCTTAGATGATGAATTGAGTGACTATATGCAAGATTCAATATGCAAGATGATTAACAAAGATGGTCAAATGATTGAAAAGGCTTGAGGATTCAAATGGACAGCATGTAGTTATCAAAATGCAAAGTGTTGGAAGTGCCCTTGAGGAGGGGGTATTTATAGGAGAATTTGAAATCTCTAGAGAATTCAACGGTCAAGATTGCTCCAACAAGGTCAAGATGAAGGGCTATGGTGGGTTGAGAACCCACAAGCCCTCACATCTTGACATGTGGAGGGTGAAGTGGCCAAGGGTGGATGAGATGGAAATGAGTTGTCAAAAAGGTACATGAGGTGGAAAAGGACATGCACCTTGGGGGATGAGAGGATTTCCACAAAAAGGGATTTCTTGTCCCCAAGTGGGAGTGAAAGGGACATTTGAGGAATTTTAGAATTCCTCAAAAATCTACATGGGAAAAGGAAAGGTGGTTGGGGGATAAATGTGAATTCCTAGGATGATCTAGAGGGTAAAAGGTGGGCTCCAAAAAGGTGGGACTTGGTCACATGTGGAGATTGTGACAAGTCCAAGGTTCTAGAAGCCTTGGAAGAATGGAATGTGAATTAAAAATTCACATTTAAAGGAGAGGAATCTAGAGCAAATAAATGTGAATTAAAAATTCACATGGGAAAGGGGGTCAATATCCAAAAAGGAAAAATGGAAGAATTGACCAAAAAGTGGTGCTAAATTTAGCTAATGATTTTGGTTAAGGTTGTGCAAACATTGGATTAGGCTTAATTAATGGAAGATTAGAGGCAATTGGCAAATGTAGGAGGATGTGACATTAATCTCTGATTAAGAGGATGCACATCATAACCCTGAATTAATTAAATTAATTCAGATTAGGGTGAGGTTATGGAGGATGTGACAAGGAGAGAGAAAGTGAGAAATTTTAAATTGATTTTTAAATCAAAAAGAGGAAGAATGACTAAATTAAATAAATTAGTGTATTTATTTAATTTAGAGAGGAAAAAGGTAAAAGACCAAGTATTAATTATTAAATTAAATACTTTACCGATATGAGACAAAAGGTGTAATATTAATTTAATAAATTAATATTAATACGATAGATAGAAAGGTAGTAAATTTAATCATATGGAAGTGATTAAATTTGGATGTCTACATTTTGCTCCTCTTCGAAATATTGTTGAAATAACAATGTTTCGAAGAAAAGTAAATGCCAGGGATGAAGAAAGGAATGAGGATTGATGCCCCGGCCTGACGAAGAAGAAGAAGGATGCCCCAACACCTGGTTTGAAATGGATGGAAGGAAGTGGTAGGGTATGCCCCCTAGAGAGGGCGATTGGGGAAGGAAGAAGAGGCCCCAGACGACGTCACGATAGAAAGAAATGGATGAGACCTTTGGATAAAGGGCGAAAAAATAAGCAATTTTTTCTTTTGAATGGAGTGGATTGGACGTACGGTGTGCGAATGGCGGCTCCGAGAAGTTAGGGATTAGTTGGAAGGAGGAAATGTTAAATAGAAGGTAAAAAATACCTTTGAGATAAAAAGGGTTAAAAAGGTAATTAAAAAATTTACCTTAGTCATTTTCACTCAAGCAAGTGAGGAAAGGAGGAGAAAGAGAGAGAGGAGATGGAGCAAACATGCCGCAAGATTACGACACCGAGATCATGCACCGAGCTGATGAGGTGCGGAAATGATGGACTCACTTCGCGGTGCCCCGTAAGGTGAGTACAGAAACCTATGCTAGTGATTTTGAAAAATTTGACCATGTGTGAAAAGATAAATGAAAAAGTGGCATAAGGGTTTTATAGGTGGGGAAAAAAAAACAACTAGGTAGTCAGCAGAAATTTGAAAAAAATTAAAAAAAACCAGAGAAAATTAGGGGGACGGGTGAATTGCTCCACCACAGTGGGGCGTATGCGCCCCCCAAAGGTAAGGCGCAGACGCCCCAGCCGGCAGGGTGCAGACGCCCCGCCAGGGTGGAGCTGCCCTAGCCGGCAGGGTGCAGCCGCCCCTGGAAGCGGGGCGCAAATGCCCCACCGGGGCGGAGCTTCCCTGCAGGGGCACAGCCGCCCTGCGAGGGCGGTTACGCCCCGAGAGGGCAGAGCCGCCCTACAGGGGCAAAGCCACCCCGGGAGGGCAGAAGAGAGAGAAAAAAGTAAAGATGATCCGCGGTCATGAAGAATTATGTACTGATAAATGGTTGATGTGGATGTAGTGTTTGATGCAGATACAGACACACGAGCGACGATCGGAGGCACTGACAGCAGCGCTAGGAGCGATGACGGGTGCAGAGCATGCGACGTTGGAGCATGCAGGACTTATGCATTTTCTAGAGGTGCCAGTGCTGAGGGCACATTGAGCGATGCTGACAGCCCTGATAGAGAGATGGAGTTCAGAGACGTCGACGTTTCGACTGCTGATGGGTGAGGTTATGGTGACGCTGGAGGATGTATGGCGCATCCTCAAGCTGTTGATATTAGGGATTTTACTGAGTGATGTGGAGTCGAGTTGGAGCAGACTATGAGAGTGTTGTTTGGGGACGTCGCCCTGCCATTGCGTGGTCAGCAGTTGGATGTAGATGGATGTCTGATAGTGGGGGTACCAGCGTTGCCTTTATTTTTAGCAGTGTTGATCAGTGGGATATTGCTGCCAGATCATAGCAGGCGGTTTTGTAGTTTGTAGTTTATGGAGCCGATCCGACATATTGTGGAGTGGCGAGAGGGACAGATTGCATGGGGTGTGTGTGTACTAGCCCAGTTGCACAGAGATATGCATATGATTTATTATCGGGAGGCGGTGAATTTGACACATATGACACTGCTACAAGTTTGGGCATGGGAGCACATTACGGTGACTAGATCGATTGTTGTGCAGGAGGGAGAGGTGGATGATTCAGAGCCCCTGGCATGGAGATATGGAGAGGGACAGGGCTGGCTTATTCATCATAGGTGGGTGGGAGATGTGGAGGTATGGAGGAGGAGGATAGATGATTTGGTGGAGGGAGACATAGTTTGGCGACCATATATGCGACGACGCTTCAAGGGATGGAGGGAGGAGATTGCGAGATATAGTGGGTATTTTATGGCGCAGTGTGTTTTGATTGGGGTGCTTCCACGGATAGTGGAGATGCACCGGCCGGATAGGGTGCAGAGATAGTTTGGGCAGACACAGGATATTCTGGGGCCACCAGTGATGTTTCGACGACTCACCAGAGAGCGACCATGGGGGCAGGCGATTAGCCCCACATCAGCTAGAGCAGCATGGGTAGTGACAGTGCAGGTACCCTATCCTGGGAGGTATGCGGGAGAGGAGGATGCAGGAGTGACAGACTGATATGACCGGTGGTTCCGCAACCACCTATAGGATAGGATTACACCTTTGGTGCCGATTGTAGGAGTGGTCGGGTTTGGATTAGTGGATGAGCGGCATGGGGTGAGAGAGGGAGGACAGCCCAAGCCAGAGAGGATGGAGGCAGTGGGATGAGCAGGTAGGAGGAGGAGGAGGAGGGGAGCCAGGGGGCAGTGGAGGAGGATGAGAGAGGCGAGACAACAGGAGCAGAGGAGGGATCCGGAGCCAGAGATTGGGGGACAAGAGGAGAGGGGGGATCCGGACCCAAATGTGAGAGAACGGGAGGGGTTAGAGGTAGAGATGATACATGCAGTGGAGGGTAGAGGGGATCGAAAGACTGGTATAGGGAGCAGAGTATGTCAGAGGAGGGTGTTGGTACGGGCAGAGCAGAGAGAGGAGAGACAGTCAGATAGAGATCAAGAGGAGATGGAGATCAGGGGTCAGCCAAAGTTGATAGCGGGTAGGAGGCGATTGATGAGGGTACAGGCCGTGACAGAGCATGAGGGTGCTCGAGAGGGTACTGAGGCCAGGAGTCAGCTAGAGGGGGTGAGGAATGGGGGACAACAGAGGGGGGGCAGGAGCCTCTCATTGTAGAGATAGGAGAGAGTGAGGATGAGGAGCAGCCAGAGAGGGGAGAGCCGCAGAGATTGATGAGAGTGGGGAGGCATGGTCAGCTGCAGAGAGTTCAAGTCTATCCTTCCATGGAGGACTTGGGGGGTGAGCAGGAGGAGGAGGCTGGGGGGAGTGAGGATGCTATGGAGATAGACGACGAGGTGCCAGATCTAGAGATTTGGGATGTGGAGCCATTAGCAGTGGTTCCTGTCAGTTCCTTAGGGGTTGCGATTGGTCAGAGTATAGATCAGAGGCTGAGGGTGGTAGAGGCAGAGGTGATCAGACTCAGGGCCGAGCTATCGAGAGTGCCAATAGCAGGTCAGAGGACTGATAGGTATATGGTAGAGGTGATGTGGAGAGAGAGGGGGATATTGAAGGCTGATATACAGGGGCTACGAGATGAGTTAGCTGTTGTTAGGTGGGATCAGAACAGACTAGAGGCTAAGACGGTTATATTGTAGGCTAGAGGGGTAGCAGAGGGGATGACTATATCGACAGGTAGTGGGCAGCAGGTGGATGATCTCCAGCAGGAGCGAGATGACTTACAGGACAGAGTGTTATGCTTAGAGAAAACAATGGGAGAGATGGGAGCGATGCAGGAGACAGAGAGACAAGCGAGGGAGCAGGTTCAGACTATGCAAATGGAGAGAGACGTAGCACAGGTACGAGTACAGGCAGTGGAGGTAGAGAGGGATACAGTGCAGACGCGAGTTTAGGTGTTGCAGGAGGAGAGAGATGCAGCATTAGGACAGATACAGACACTGCAGGGGGAGAGGGATGGGGCAGTGATCCAGGCGGAGATGGCACAAAGAGAGAGAGATGTTTCAGAGAGACAGATGTAGATATTGCAGGGGGAGCGGGATGTGGGAGTGGCACAGTGGCAGTCTATGTAGGTTAGGGATGTGACAGGGGGGATATGCATGGATTATAGAGGGAGAGGGATGTCGCAGTAGCTAGAGCGGTAGCTGCTGAGGAGATGAAAGATCGGGTGCAGGCGGAGATGGCACAGTTATGTCTATCCCAGGAGGCCTGGGAGCAGGAGAGGAAGATGATTATGAGGGATCGGGACAGGTATCGGCATGAGCAGAACTCTGCTCGTGTTCAAGTTGTAGAGAGAGGATAGCATGCGAGAGGCAGGTTTTTGGATGGCTACGTATTACGACGCAGTTCCTGATCCGGCTCAGCGGAGATTCTGCTATACCAGGTAGGCAGCTCAGATGCCAGCACCATCACAGTCATTGGGGACACAAACACATGGGTACAATGATTCACTGGGTATGTCACCAGGCAGAGGAGCAGGACTTGAGTCTCCACAAAGATCAGATGTGGGGAGTTCATTTGGGCGGTGATAGGCTACTGAGTTTTTGACAAATGCATGATGGACTGTGTAGGATGTATTTGACAGAGATCAGAAGTGTTTTGTATCTCTGGATTTTGTACTTTTTCATGTGGTGGATATATTGTATGATGGTCTTGTGAGACATGTTATATTATTTTGATATGAGACAATTCTTATTGACACCATGTAGTATGTTTCTGTTTATGATGGATGATTATATGCACGTGGATATGGTATTATATGTTTATGTGGATGGATGTACTCATGTGTTGGTTTATTTATGTTTTATGTTTATGATATGTGATGTTCATGTGGATGAATAGATGTATGTATTTATGGATAATTTTACGTATGCGTATGCATTGATCTATTGAAATGTTTATGTGGATGATTGGAGTGATGTACTATTGTAATATGAATGATTTTATGGATGCAAATGGTGATGTGGTATGTGTAGCTATGAGATCTATGATGATTTATTTATATGGATGCCTAATTTGACTTATTTATCTTGTATCTGATATATGCAGTATGTGTTGTATTATGTGTCTAACACTATGTTATGCAGGTGGCGGTGTATGTATGGACCTATCATGTGGTGCAGGTGACGATAGATTATATGTATTATGTATTATGCATCTAACACTTTGGTAATTCTAGGGGAAGTAACACACGACCATAGGTGCCAATAAGAACTGATATGATAATGGGAGGTGGGTCCATGGTGATGGGTGTAATTGGGCATCTTTCGAAAAGTATCAGTATCCTGAGAAGAAGGGGAAAGGATGGGGGAGAGTATTTGCATAACCAAAACCCTAGGGTGAGTGTTTAATGCAATGATTATGAAAATGAAATCCTAACTCAACTTTGCCATTTTTGGAGCACTGATTTTTGCTATAGCATAAGACACGATTCACCAAGGTATGGAGGACCGAGGTAGATTAGTGTCTAATGCATGAGACAAACACGCCAGACAAGAAGGCTATCTCAATACCTTAAAGTCGCGAGGACCTTGTTCGGGTCCAGTACTGGGATAACCACAAACACAAAGGATGCCCCAACATAACACAAGACCATGAGGATCTTGGTGGGTACTATGTGGGACAACCAAGAAGACATCATCAAACAAAAAATCAAGATATGCCCCTATGTGGACCAATCAAAACATGTCATAATATGATGGATCATGGCGGTCTTGATAAGTGATGATAGGGAGCTCAAATGCTAAACAAAAACCAAAAGCATTGAAAAGATCATAATCAATTTCAAATGTCCATTGCCATAGGATCCAAGGGACAGATGGAATCGATGAGGTATGTTAGGAAGGATGTATCCTGTTAAGACCTATGATGGATGCTAAGCGAAAAGATCAGTATGATATAGGAGATTCGAAATTGATTAGGTTCATTGGTACAAGTGGGTTTTGTTTGTTAAGAACCAGCTAGATAAAGGCATAACTTGATGACAACCAGAAAGGAGACAAG
This sequence comes from Sequoia sempervirens, assembly GCA_007258455.2. Taxonomy (NCBI): domain Eukaryota; kingdom Viridiplantae; phylum Streptophyta; class Pinopsida; order Cupressales; family Cupressaceae; genus Sequoia; species Sequoia sempervirens. The sequence continues at coordinate 31,044 of VDFB02069609.1, read as the reverse complement.
ACACAACCTAAAGACCTAGGGGCTCGGGGGCCGATTAGAGATTAGCCTTGCCTATGTGAAAGCGCAGATCCCTTGTAGTTCATAGAAAAAGACCCTGTATAAAGTGGAAAGAGGACAATGGTGACCGATGATGGACACAAGACGCGACCGAGAAATGCCCCGGGGGAGGATCGAATGACCAACCTTTCCTATGTGAAAGCGCAGGGGCATCATAGTTCGATAAAAGGACCATGGAAAAAGCAAGAAGGGACTAGTGGAGATGAGAGGATGGAGGACCAAAAAAAAGTTGATCCAAGAGTGCCCCCGGGGTAGATTGCATGATCAGCCTTGCCTATGTAAAAGCGCAGGGGCAACGTAGTTCGACAAGAAGATGGAAGTGGTACAAGAGGATGATCCTATATGACGGCACAGGCCAATAGATGAAATACATAAGCTCAAAGTGGGATATAAGAAAGCTCAGGATGAGGGATAGGTAAGATGAGTCATCCGATGCTCAATCAACAACTACCAAGCGACCTAGGCTGATGTGGGTGGGGATGAAAGTGCGAATGACAACATAAAGTAACTAGGATGCCAGGTAGATAATGATTAAGCCCTCTATGGATGATGCCTGTTACCAGGTTTTCACCATCCATACTTATCCAAGGCACCACCAAGAGGTGGTTTTCACCATAGGATGGATTTATTTCTCTTTACTATTTTTAGATTTTTTTGTCACTTTTCTGATTTTTTTGATTTTTTTGGTTTTTTTGATAGGGTAGACCAAGCGGAATTTAAGTGTAGAACCTTTTTAGATGGAGAATATTAACAAGTTCGTCAAGGGGATCCCCTTCCAGAGTGGTCAACCTGTAAGCTCCAGATCCATATTTAGCAGTTATGATATATGGCCCTAACCAATTTGCCTCAAATTTTCCTTTCTTGTCACGATCTTGCTGAGTGCGGTGATTTTCTTTGAGGACAAGCTCACCAACTTGGAATTGTCTAGGGCGGACCTTTTTACTGTAATGACATTTTAGACAATTCTGGTATACTTGTAGGTGATCATAGGCCCGTATTCTGCATTCATCTAGTAACTCTAGTTGTGCAAGCCGAGCGACGCGAGCATCTTCTTTGCTGATGAGGTTCTTCAAAGAAATTCTCAATGAGGGGAGCTCAACTTCGATTGGCAAGACGGCTTTAGCTCCATATACTAAAGAGTATGGAGTGGCGCCTGTTGGGGTACGGATGGATGTGTGGTATGCCAAGAGGGCGGGATGAATGTGAAGGTGCCAATCTTGTCCAGTGTTATTGACCACCTTTTTGAGAATACGGATGAGGGTTTTGTTGGTCGCTTATGCTTGACCATTACCCTGAGGATAATAAGGTGTCGACCAACGATGCTGAATATGGAAAGTATCGCATAGGTGTTTCATGGCTTGGTTCTTGAATGGTTTTTGGTTATCAAAAATGATGGTGGATGGGATACCATATTTGCAGAGAATATGGTAGAGGATGAATTTAGAAATCTAAGTACCGGTGATTTGTGAGAGTGGCATTGCTTCCACCCATTTGGTGAAGTACTCAGTTGTAGTGATGATGAATGTATGGCCATCAGATGATGGTGGGTGAATCTTACCAATCAAGTCAAAACCCCATTGAGATAATGGCCAGGGTGCTAATAGAGGTTGAAGATCTTGTGTCGGGGTATGGATCAAATCCGCATGCTGTTGACAGGGAAGGAATTTCTTCACGAATTCGCAAGCATCATGTTCCAATGTAGGCCAGTAATATCCAGCCTGCAAGATTCTTTTGACCAGAGCCATACCATTTGAGTGAGCCCCACAAATACCACCATGTACTTCCGTTAGTACCATTTGGGCTTCGGTCTCATTCAGACATCTCAGGAGGATTCCATCATACCCGCGACGATAAAGCGTATCAACGATGATGTATCAGGATGAACGATGGATAAAGGATTTACGTTGGTGGCGTGTAAGTTCAGGGGGTATGGTATTCTCACGGAGGTAAGTATATATGTCTTGGTACCACGGGGAGGCGGGACCTATGATATCGCACACCATTTCAGTGTTAGGGACATCATATGCTGGGATTAACAGTTGTTCGATGAGAAACTCACACTCTGTTCGATCTTTGGGCATGTCAATCAAAGAGCCAATAGTAGCCATGGTGTCTGCTGCTTTATTCTGCACCCGAGGGATTTGGTCAAACTGTATGGAGGTGAAATATTTCTTGAAGTCATCCACCATGCATTTATAGGGTAGCAGTTTGTCATCCTTTGTGAGGAATTCATCATTAACTTGTCTGATAACCAACAAGGAATCTCCAAAGACTTTCAAATGTGTAATGTGCCACTGTTTTGCAATTCTAAGGCCGGTGAGGAGGGCTTCATATTCCGCCATATTGTTGGTGCAGGGAAATGCTATCCTGAATGATTTTGGGATGTAGTCACCTTGAGGGGTGACTAATAGAATTCCTACCCCAGATCCACTATGAGTGTATGAGCCATCAAAGTATAACGTCCAAGTTGGTGCTTATGTTACTATGTAGATTCCTTCATCCGGGAATTCAGTGTCTATTGGGTAGGCATCTACTAGTGGTGCTTCAGCCAATTGATCAGCAATAACCTATCCTTTAATAGCTTTGTGCTCTACATACTCGATGTCAAATTCACTTAGTAGCATGACCCACTTGGCCATGCAGCCAGTCAAAGTGGTTCTAGATAACAGATATTTCAAAGGATCAATTTTAGCAATTAACTTGACTGGGTGGCTGAGCATGTAATGGCGAAGTTTCTGTGTACTGAAGACTAGCGCGAGGCACACTTTTTCCATAGGGGAATAATTTAACTCATAGCCAACTAGTGTTTTGCTGATGTAGTAGACTGCCCTTTCTTTGAGTGACTCATCATGCTGCGCCAATAATGCCCCCAGTGCGACTGAGGTAGCAGAGATATAGAGAAGGAGGGGTTTTCTAGGAATAGGCGGCATCAGAATTGGTGGATGAGCTAAATATTCCTTGATTTTATCAAAACCTATTTAACACTGTGCTATCCAGCGGAAAGTGGAATCTTTCTTCAAAAGATGGGTAAAAGGTTGACATTTATCTGTGAGCTGGGCTATGAACCGACAGATAGATTGTATCTTTCCCTGGAGGCTCCTTAACTATTTTAGATTGCGTGGAGGCAGCTGTCCAGAATAACCTTTACTTTGGCAGGATCAACTTCTATACCTCTACGAGAGACTATGAAACCCAGCAATTTCCCTGACGTGACTCCAAAGACACACTTCTTTGGATTCAGCTGCAACTTATAGTGCTCTAACCTCTCAAATATCTTCTTTAGGATGGTTGGATGTTCTGCTCGTGTTTTGGACTTCCCTAATAGCTCATCAACATAGTCCTCCATGATAATGTGGATAAGGTCATGGAAGACAACCGTCATGGCTCTCTAATATGTTGCCCTTGCATTTTTGAGACCGAAGGGCATAACATTGTAGCAGAAGGTGCCCCAAGGAGTTGTGAAGGCAGTTTTGTGATGGTCTTCTGGTGCGATTCGGATTTGGTTATAACCGGAGAAGCCATCCATGAGGGACAACATCTCATGTCCTACTGTTAAGTCAACCAACATGTCAATATTAGGAAGAGGGAAATCATCTTTTGGGTAGGCTTTGTTGAGATCCCTAAAATCTGTGCAGACCCGAATGTCACCGTTTGGTTTAGCAACCAGCACTATGTTGGAGATCCATTCGGAGTAGTCAATAGGTCTGATAAAACCCACGTCCAGTAACTTCTCCAACTCTTTCTTTACTAACAATGCAACTTGCGGATGCATCTTACGAAGTTTTTGCTTGACGGGTTTGGCATCTGAGTGAATGTCTAAGTGGTGGACCACTAAAGCAGGGTCTAAGCCTGGCATGTCTGAGTATGACCAGGCAAAGTTGATGATTCCTTCTCGGAGTAGCTGCATAAAGATCAGATACTCTTGTTCGGAGAGTGACTTGGCTACATAGGTGATCTTCGGACTTTCAGCAGTTCCCAAATTAACTTCTTGTGTCTCTTCAATCAGGATAGATGACCTGGCAGATAGCTGAGTTCCTATAAGGGGAAGATGAACATCTCCATCTTCTGGTGCTGCTTCAAGGTTTTCACCATCAGATGCGTCCTTTATTTTTACTTTTCCTAGGTCAGGAAGTGCCTCAGGGAGGTTTTCACTAGATGACCTCTTTTTTATTTTTCTGATTTTTATTTTTGTGACTGGAGTGTTCATCCTCCCCCAATCCCATGAGGTTGATGTAGGTGTCTGTAGACATACTCACAGGTGTGGTGTTATGTAGGTCCCAGTCAATGAGTTCAGGGTGACGAAGGGATAGGCTGATGGTGCAAACAGATAGGCATTCAAACATGGAGGATAAATCAGTGTGATCGACATCATCATATGCATGTATGATGGATTCCTCCTCGGGTATGTCTTCCAATGAGCCATCGTCCACGGTGATACTATTGGAAGTATTAGTTGACGTTGCAGGGCTTTTCTATTTGTTGTCATACCCAATTCCTACCTTCTTTGGTAACTGTTGTGTATCAATGGGTTGCAATCGCCCTTGTTCCTCTTTACCTAGGCCTCTACCTTGGTAGTTATGTTTTTCCATGAACTTTTTTGGCCAAGGATACTTTTCTTGAAAATATTTCTTTAGAGTTTCTGGTTCAGGCTCTTCGCGGTAGACCCACTGACTTATGGCTTCCTCTGGTGCATCGATCTTGACACTCGAAGATCTGAAGGTGGTAGTAGGAATGTTTTTTTCCACTAAAGGTGATGATCTTGTCTTCCTTTTGTATAGCATGTGCAGGCTGACTGTACTCATGTGGTGACGGTGTCATAGTGGCTACATTGAGAGCCATATGCATCTCATACTCACCGCACCCTTTGTCAATGATCTGGACTCTAGTGACTAGAGGGTTAGTGGCGGAGAATGGAGTGGTGATTACAGTGGATGATGGATTAGAGGATGATGGATTTGAGGATGATGGATGGGATGCCCCCATTTCGACCCCTGGACAATAATGTAAATGTGGAAAAGATGCTTCTAAAGCTCGACAATACTCAAACGGTTTGGGGTCGGCATAGATGGTGACCTCCTGTCCATTGATTGAGAATTTGAGGCATTGATGGTATGTGTATGGGATGGCTTGCATAGCATGGAGCCATGGGCGGCCAAGGAGGATATTATACGGTAAGTCCAGATCATGGACATGGTAGGTAGTATATTGGAGCACAGGTCCCACTTGGATGGGGAGACTGATGATTCCTTCTGAATTTCTCTCTGCATTGTCATAAGCTTTGCTTTTAATTATCTGGTTGCTTAGGTCTGCTTGAGAATACCCTATCTGTTTTATGAATTTCAAGGTACATAGATTGAGGGCAGAGCCATTATCTACCAAGACCCTTTTTATTTTATGGTGGGCAACTATGACTTCGATATGTAGGGGACAGTTGTGATTAACATCGATGCTGGGCATATCATCTTGGCTGAAGTGGAGGTGATGAGACAAAGCCAAGTGTCCCATAAAAGCTTGGAATTGTGTGGGGTCGATGTCATTTGGTACATGGGTCTCTTGCAAGGCTCTATTGAGGATCTCTTGATGTACTGAGGAAGACCTAAGCAAATCCAAAATGGATATGTGAGCGGGGGTCTTCCTTAGGTGATCAAGGATGTTATATTGAGATTTTACAAGAGCGGGTTGGATGGGTGTGGAGGCTACAGGGATGGTGATGCGGGCTCGTCATGTAGTCATAGCACATTGAGGGTCTTTGGCTTTAACGTGTATCATGGATACTCGGGGTTCCACCTGTTCAATGTAATGAATAACGCCTTCATAATTGAAGGGCACATTCTTGTAATTCACATTATTGGTGCTGTTGTTTTGGGGATGACTAGTGGAGGTGCTAGGACCTTGACTATGATTTGGGAAGGCGTTTTGATAGATTTGCAGTTGAGCATTGGATGACGAAAGTTGACTGGGGTCAACCTTGATATCTCCTCGATCAATGAGATCTTGGACATAATTTTTTAAACCTTGACACTTATTCAAGGAGTGTCCTTTGATTTAATGAAAGTCACAATACTCGTTTTCCTTAAACCATGCTGGCTTGGGTTTGGACTCATCAAATGGTTTGGTGACAGGGTATGTGATGGGGTAATTGATTTGCAACAATTTATTGAAAACAACACTTAAGGGTTCACCCAATTGGGTGTATTGACGTTTGGTGTTCCCCTGATTTCTTTGGTTTGACTATTGAGGGGGACGAGGTGCCCCCTGCGGTATTGATATGGCGTTGGGTACAGACTGTTGTTGCCCTTGGGATGCATTAGCCACTTGGACATGTTTGGTGTCTGTCACTCCGTCATTCACTGCATTTTTGTTTTTGTTCCAAAATTGTGATTTATCTCCGAATGACCGTTCTTTATCATGACTGTGTATTTTGATGTGTCCTTTGGCAATAAGGGCGCGTTCAAGGATAGGTCCTTTTTCCACTATCTCAGCGAAAGTGGTGACACAGTGTAGTCTAAAATTGTGGGCCATGTCGGGATGAGAATTTTCCACAAAAAGAGTGACCATGTCTTTTTCTTTCAAAGGATTTTTCATTCGGCTGGCTAATGCACGCCACCATTGGAGGTAGCTGGTAAAGGTTTCTCCATCCCGTTGTTTCAAGAGATCTAAGGTGTCAGTATCCTTCTGTAGATTGAAGGAGAAGTAGGAGACAAACTGTTCTGATAAGTCTGCAAAAGTTTTTATAGACCCCTTTTCAAGACTCATGAACCAATCTAGGGCATGGCTTGCTAGACTTCTTGGGAACAGACGTAAGAGATAGTTATCACTATACATGACTTCTTGACACTGTGCATAAAACTCTTGCAAGTGGGCCTTAGGGTCTTTGTCTCCCTTGTATTTGTCAAATTTTGGAATCTCAAAGTGTTTAGGGAATGGGATCAATGAGATGGATGGATCGAACGGATATGGGCATATATCTTCAAATTTGAATGATTGTTTTGTGCCCCCTGCTTGAAGGTCCTTAAGGGAAGCTTTGATTTCTGACAAGTCTGAGCTAGCTGGTGGTGGGTTCGGGGGATATAGATGATAGAAAGATGAGGGATCTTGTTGAAAGGGTGTCAGATTGTTGAAATGTGGGTTTGGATGATTGGATGATGACACGACTTGATGGTAAGGTAGGGGGTTTTGTTGATATGGGGGTTGTTGTTGTGGGGCATAATATGAATTTGTTTGGTGAAGGTGTGGGGTAGGTTGCTGAGAGACTTGGACGGGATGTTGCGTGTTGGCCTGTTGGTATTGAAGATATTGTTGTGATTGTTGGGAGGTTGCATAAAACGGTTGTTGGGGAAGTTGTTGTTGGTTGTGATAGTAGTAGTTTTGTGGAGTTTGTTGTTGCGGCATCGAGTGTTGTATGGACTGAGGTGGGATATTATGTTGTGATTGAACCTTTGGACGCAAAAGGGATGCAAGAAAGGGAGATACGGTTTGGGTAGGTGGTTGAGATTGATTGCCTTGTGATTGGTAGGATGGTTGTTGTGAAGAGGTCAAAGTATTGGGTATAGGTTGTTGCGAATGAGACGACGGAGGTTGTGTGGGCACACTTTGTGAAAGAGGTTGTTGGGTACCGCTCGGAATGTTTAGCTGGGGTGTGCTTTGTGGTGGTATTTGAGGTGGGATAGTAGATTGGGGAACCTATTGAGGTGGTGTGTTGGTGGTCCCAGGAGGAGGAAGCGATGTAGAAAAGGAGGTACCCCTGATATTGACTATAGGTGGGTTCAAAGGAGGGGGTGCGGTTAATGTTAATGGTGGAGGTTGCAGAATGTTTTGTGGCATACCATAAGCAAAAGGATTATTGGGATCAGGCACTTGAGGTCCTCCCATAGCCGAGGTGGAAGCGTGTGGGGGATAATTAACCTGATAGAGAATGGCATTGCCAAATTCGAGTTGATGCCAACCCTCGACTAGAGGAACATTGGAGAAGTATGAACCTTTGGGTGCATCTTGGGACTCTTGGAGTACGTTAGATGGGGTGCCCTTATATTTGGATAAGTCCACATTGGAGGGAGGTTTAACCCCCTTCTCAATCAAGTGGGCCAAGATTTGTTCTCCATGTTTCTCAAGCAAACAATCAGTCATTTGCACATTGGCGGGGTTACTAAAATGTTCCTCAAGTGTGAGTTCGGGTTGGCTAACCATACTTTCTTCACCATGCGGTGAGTTATTTTGATTCTCAGTGTTAGAATGTGATGAAGTACCATTATGAGGATCATGAGGGATGTTGGTGCCCTTGTTGGAGTTTGATGAGACATGAATTATGTTTTTGGGATCTTGGGGATTGTTGGATTGGGCATTTTGAGCTTGACGGTTGGCCATTTTCTTTGCTTGTGAACAGGTTTGAACGGGCATGCAAATGTGGGATGAGTGGATTAGAGACTTTGTCAAATGATTTGATTATGATGGGATAAGATTTGGATCAGATTTTGTTGGGATATATTGGATCGGATTGGATTTCGATTGGATTTGATTGGATTGGATTTAGATTTGGATTTGATTGGATTGGATTTGGATTTGATTGGATTTGATTGGATTTCAATTGGATTTGATTGGATTTCGATTGGATTTGATTGGATTTGATTGGATTGGATTTGGATTTGATTGGATTTGATTTGGATTAAGTTATGAAAGGTATGGGGGAAAGACCTTAAGCTTGATCACATGAGATTACCCTTAGTAACCCCAGAGCTTTGATTGATTAATAGGATGATTACGGCACCGAATCCACCTTAAGCTAGGAATGGATTGATTGGGCCGAGGATGATAACTTACAACACTGAATTCACCTCAAGATGGAAGCGAATTGATTGGGTTTGAAGTTAAAGACTAATAATCAATTTCAAGTGCTATAGTCAATTCGGGTAACCACTTAGTAATACAAGGTTAGGACGGTTTGGCTATAGGTGGTGTTTGGAGATGCAAATGGTAAGAAATGATTGGTGGATTAGGAAGAAATTAGGATGAATGGGGGGGGTTAAGGATAATTGTGGAGAATGTATGGAGATTTAGGATAGTTGAACGAAAGTTTAGAATAATGAGATGGAGGTTTAAAAGGGATAAATGGAGGTTTTTGAAAGTTTAAAGTGACAAAACAAAGGTTTCGGATAATGAGGTAATGGTTGGGAATGGTGAAATGAAGGTTTAAAGGCTAAATGAATCCAAATGGGGGGATTTCAGGTGTTCAAGAGGGCGTAATTGCACTTCTATAGTAAAACAGGGGTGTAGCCGCACTTCTATAGCAAAACAGGGGCGTAGCTGCCCTTCTGCAGCAAAACAGGGGCGTAGCTGCCCTTCTGCAGCAAAACAGGGGCGTAGCCGCACTTCTGCAGCAAAATAGAGGCTTGGTTTGATGCAAATGGCTATGGAAAGGACTTTAAAATGATAATGATAAGGCCAAATTGTTAAGAATTCATTGGTTTCTCACAAGAAAACACTCTCAAGCAAATACAACCCTATGATTAGTGTTGAGGGTATCGCAAAAGTGGTCTTAATCTAGGATGCATAAGGTATCTAGGGAGTCCTCGATATACTCTCGGTACGTGAGGCACAACTGTGAACACTAGCCTGTCACAAGCGTGAGTCGGGAACCCCAGTGAGATACTGAAGGGCTCAGACCAACTCTTCACGTCTATCTAGGTATCACCCTAGCTTCAACGCTCCATCAATTATGACGTGACTAAATTGGGGTACAACTTTCACTCTCCCCCCTTTGTATACCCCGCTGGTACGCGTGGTTGGAATCATCCCTTGGGGTGATGAAATCCCCAAGCAGGTCCCACTATGAAGAAAGCACTAACCGCTTCCAACTATTCCCCAGGCTCACACGAAGTGCAAGGGGAAAGCGGAAACAAGCTAATACTCCCTTAGGGTAACACAAAAAGACAAGAGCAGCAAGCAATGAATATTACTCCCCCTAATTAAGCTATGTTCTTAGATTAATGCAAACAAGGATAATTTTAAAGAAGATTGAGCAAATGGATAGCCCTGCAAGCAAATATTAGATATTTTATCCCGCTTTCTCCATCAACTTCACAAGAATATGCTACAAAAGGTTAGCACAAAACACATGTATCCTTGCAAGAACAATGTTAATAAGAAAAATAGCAATTAAATCTGAAATCAAAATAGCAATTTTACCTTCCAGGGGGCGCAGTCACCCTTCTGCAACAAAACAGGGGCGTAGCCGCCCTTCTGCAGCAAAATAGGGGTGTAGCTGCCCTTTTGCAGAAAAATGGGGCGTAGCCGCCCTTCTGCAGAAAAATGGGGCGTAGCCGCCCTTCTGTGGAAAATGGGGCATAGCCGCCCTTCCGCGCAAAAATGGGGCGTAGACGCCCTTCTGCGCAAAAAAGGGGCGTAGCCGCCCTTCTGCGCAAAAATGGGGCGTGGCCGCCCTTTTGCGACGTGTTCCTGTAAAAACTTAAACAACAGCAAACGTAAAATATGGGAACCCGTTTGTGGGTCCCACTGGGCGTGCCAGAAATGTATACCTCGATATTTCTACTGCTCTAAATGTGCAAAATAACTAAGAAATATGAATGAAAAAATACCAAGGACACCTCAAGATTAGCCAAAAGAGAGTGGCAACGAAAAGGAATGCAAATAAGATAAAACACAAACACTTTTACCTCCCTTGTTGTTGTTACCTCTTTGATTGGCCCTTGCTTTGATTGGTTGTTTGCTCCTTAGATGATGAATTGAGTGACTATATGCAAGATTCAATATGCAAGATGATTAACAAAGATGGTCAAATGATTGAAAAGGCTTGAGATTCAAATGGACAGCATGTAGTTATCAAAATGCAAAGTGTTGGAAATGCCCTTGAGGAGGGGGTATTTATAGGAGAATTTGAATTCTCTAGAGAATTCAACAGTCAAGATTGCTCCAACAAGGTCAAGATGAAGGGCTATGGTGGGTTGAGAACCCACAAGCCCTCACATCTTGACATGTGGAGGGTGAAGTGGCCAAGGGTGGATGAGATGGAAATGAGTTGTCAAAAAGGTACATGAGGTGGAAAAGGACATGCACCTTGGGGGATGAGAGGATTTCCACAAAAAGGGATTTCTTGTCCCCAAGTGGGAGTGAAAGGGACATTTGAGGAATTTTAGAATTCCTCAAAAATCTACATGGGAAAAGGAAAGGTGGTTGGGGGATAAATGTGAATTAAAAATTCACATTCCTAGGATGATCTAGAGGGTAAAAGGTGGGCTCCAAAAAGGTGGGACTTGGTCACATGTGGAGATTGTGACAAGTCCAAGGTTCTAGAAGCCTTGGAAGAATGGAATGTGAATTAAAAATTCACATTTAAAGGAGAGGAATCTAGAGCAAATAAATGTGAATTAAAAATTCACATGGGAAAGGGGGTCAATGTCCAAAAAGGAAAAATGGAAGAATTGACCAAAAAGTGGTTCTAAATTTAGCTAATGATTTTGGTTAAGGTTGTGCAAACATTGGATTAGGCTTAATTAATGGAAGATTAGAGGCAAGTGGCAAATGTAGGAAGATGTGACATTAATCTCTGATTAAGAGGATGCACATCATAACCCTGAATTAATTAAATTAATTCAGATTAGGGTGAGGTTATGGAGGATGTGATAAGGAGAGAGAAAGTGAGAAATTTTAAATTGATTTTTAAATCAAAAAGAGGAAGAATGACTAAATGAAATAAATTAGTGTATTTATTTAATTTAGAGAGGAATAAGGTAAAAGACCAAGTATTAATTATTAAATTAAATACTTTACCGATATGAGACAAAAGGTGTAATATTAATTTAATAAATTAATATTACTACGATAGATGGAAAGGTAGTAAATTTAATCATATGGAAGTGATTAAATTTGGATGTCTACACTTGCAAAGGATAACAATCAATACCACTAGTGTCTATTAGTTTAGGATGCACTAATATTAATGTTGGCTTAGAGGAATCCTTTGTGATAGTGTTTATATTAAGTGAAGGCTTCTTTGTTTCTTTCAAGGGGAAACAACCAAGACCACTAGTATTTACTTGTGTGTAAGGCTCTATAGGGATGAAAATACCTTGTTCTCTAGCACCATAACATTTTCCACTATATCCTAGTTGTTTCATCATTTCATAACCTTTTCTATAAATATTCATCTTTTTTGGATTTGGTGGTTGGTAATAATTAAGTTCATCAAATTTTGTTCTATATTTTTTTTTCTTTTTTTCTTAAGTGGTTGAGGTTGATTCTTTTAGAGGGTTATCCAAAATTTGTGTTGAAATTATCACTTTTTCTTTTCCCTTTTACAAGTCTTTGTTTATGATCTTGTATTCTCCCATGTATATTGGTGTGAAATCTAAGGAACCCGAATCATCTTCTAATAGCTTCATTAATTTTTGTAGTATGGGTTATGCTTGTGTAGTTGTGTTAATGTTTTTAAAGGATATTCTTTATTTTTCTTGAGTTGTAAAACACTGTAAGGCTCATTATCAATGTCCAATGTGTACACATTGTTAGTGTAGACATACTTCATTTTACAATGAAGGGTAGAAGGCACAACATTCAATGCATGAATCCATAGTCTTCCTAAAAGGAGATTGTACAAAATATCATGAGGCATAACATGGATTTTTGTTTCTAATGTGGCCTTTCCAACTATAATAGGAAAATTTATCACACCAAGCAGTTGTTTTCCCACATTGTCAAATCCCCTAATAAATAAAGAATCAGGTTAATTTTTTTATTTATCCACACCAAGCCTATCCAAAAGGTTTATCCCACACACACTAAGGGAAAATCCATTATATACAAGGTTTCTCTTTATCCCTATTTACCATGAAAGCTTCATTTTTTTTTGCACTTGCAAAGGAGAGAGTTCACTTTGGTGGAAAACAACATTAGCATTTATTCCTTGAATCATGGCTATTATGTCATTTGGTTGCACATTAGAATGGATAGGAACTTATTGTAAAACACTCTAAATCATGTTATGATAGTGAGGGGATGCTTGTATAAGGTCCCAAAATGATATCTTAGTAGGAGTATTCATTTGTTGTTCAATAAGATCATACTCCTTTCCACTTTGTGCAAGTAAACGAAGGGGACTAGGCAAGATATAATTAGGAAAAGGTAAGGTTGTTGAAGGTTTTTGTTTTCGTTGTGGATTGTTTCTAGTGTTTTATGTATGAGCAATGGTATTATGACTCAATTATTACAAAACATTATTCTTAGGTGGGTAAAGGATAAGTTTAGTTTTTTTTTGGGTTTGTTGTTTATTTGATGGTGGGTAAAGAATTAGACAATTATTAGGATGTCCCAAAGGGTATGTAGGAGTCCCATTGATCGAAGGGGATCTAATCGACACTCGCGCATTCATAAGATTGATGGTCTTGGTTTGATGTATTTTTAATAAAGGGCAATCTAGAATCACCTTTTTGTCATTATCTAAGGGAGCCAAAATGTTGTCATTTTCTTGCATCATGATATCCTCCCTGCGAGGATATTTTTTAGGAGAACTACAAGCTATATTTCCATGATATTCAACACTTGGTTCTTCTAAAATGAATTCATCAAAATGGAGTTATCAATGGTTGTATTGTCTTGTTTATCGATGGTGGAATTCTCTTGTTCCATAATATCCTCCCTAGGGGGAGAGAGAAAAATATGATTCTCATGACTCTCATTGCTTTCTTCTTCACAAGTAGGAGAGATATCATGAGTAAGATAAATGTGATTATCATCATTTTCCATGATTTAATTCTTGTTTTCTAAGGTCTTATTCTCTTGTTCCCTAATATCTACCCTAGTAGGAGATATTTTAGGGGAGTAATAAACTAGATGTTCATCACATTCCATGGTTAGGTTTTGTAATGTAGCTTCATCACAACTAGGGGAGGAATCAAGAGAAGGAGAAACATGTTTTTCAATGAAAGGATATTTTCATTCAAATAGATCTTTCCAAATGGTAGGAACATTAGGAAAGGGACTAACAATATTTTTGACTTTCAAGTATATCTTCTAACACAAAACTATGGTCTTCATTACTATGAAGGATATTAGGAGAAGATACAATGTGATTATCATGGTTATATACAATTACACCCTTATGATCTCTAATGTCTTCCCAAGTGGGAGAAGTAGGATTGTCAAAGATTTCAATTATTAGATCTCTTAACACCAACATGTCCTCACAAATGTCATTTTCATGGTCGTTTATGATTGTAGCATTCTCATGAGTGGGGGAAGTGTTGGGAGAGGAATGAAAACTAAGTAAAGTGGTGGAAATAAATTCATATTTTATTGTTATACTACATTCCAAAGGGGAATGAGGAGAAGGAAAAACAAGACCTTCATCATTCTCAACAATTGTATCTTCTTTCACCAAGATGCCTTCATCACTAAAAGGAGAGGTATTGGGAGAAGAACAATTATGATCGTCATGAATGTACATTCTTATATCTTATTCTATCACATTATTCCCACAAATATGATAGATAAGAGGGGGTGTAGGTTTAACGAAAGAATCAACATTTCCACTTCCTTGCACTAAGAGACTCTCATAACTAGGGAATGCATTGAATGAATGACTAACACATTTCTTGAATAACTTTTTCTTTACAAACTTGGAAAAGACCGAAACTAACATTTTTGAATAATAATCTATACAAACTCAAAATGAAATATAATTTTCAGTTTAAAAACAAGGTAATTTACTGATTACACTATGCAATGATCTGAAAATCAAGTGTTGCAAATGAAAATTTGTAATTAAGAAATATATAAAATGGACCAATTTAAGCTAGATTTGGTGAAATGAATGTAGTAGAAACTCAACTAACTGAAACAAATAACCAATGGAAGAGAAAAAAAGTGCATTATAAAAAAGGTTTTTAATTTTGTAAAAGGTAGTTTCAAATGGGCATTGGGATTGATTTTCCCAAGGTGGCAAATGAGTTCTATTATGTATTTTTTTCAAATTTTTTCATAAATTTTTAATTGATTTTTATAATTTTTTATGTTTTATGATCACTAACCTAAGTGAAAATGCAATTTTCAGATGATTTTCAATGATTTGAGATGCAAAAATGTAGCCTATATGCACTTTCACTAATACAAATTTTTTAGAAACCCTAAATATCAATTAACTAATGCAAACCCTAATGCAAAGTCAATGAAAGATATATATAGGATGATGATGGACTCCAAATCAAAAAAGAAGGTATTCTATATAAAGTTTCACCAAAATGAAATGTTGAAAAAGTGTTACAATGCTATCATATGATTTTAGGACATAAAGCACAAAAACTTCCCAATTTCTTTAAAGGATAACCCTAGAGATCTCAATGTAAAGGATAAATATATTTTGCAATAGGGTTGTCCTAGGGGCTGATTGTAAGCTAATAAAGGGTTTGCCATCAAGTAAGAACTTGGAAAGACTAATGAAATGTAATATCTAATGATGAAACTTAGTGTTTTATGAAACTTGAATGAATGACCTAGAAATGCATATAAATTAGAATAGAAAATAGTAAAATCAAAAGTGTGTACCTAAAAACATGTAGATGCTTGAATGAAGACTATAAATATTGTAAATCCTAAAATTTAGGCCTATTGGGACTCATTCACCATTCTGGGTGAATCAATCCCAAATCTAGGTTTCTATACAGGAATAGGTTTCTCGAAAAAGTGTATTTGAAACTACAAAAATCTCAAAATTTGCCTAAATTGAGACTCATTCACTAGAAGTGGAAAATGAGTCTAGCTAGGGTTTTTGGGAGCGTTAAAATATGAATCTAGCCTTCAAATTTTTCTCTTTCTATTCCTCTTTTTTTTCGGATCTAAAACCATGATTTGGGGGCTATAGATGACTTTTTGGTGAAGATTACAACCTTGCCAATGGGGAGAAAAATCAAAAAAAATTATACAAGATTGTAACCTAATCTTCAATGATATTCAGGTCTTCAAAGTACCTGGATTTGTAATAACACAAAGAGAGAAAAAGTGTTGATTGTTAGGGAATAGGGGTTTTCCTTGGTCAAACCCATTGTAGGTAATTAAACCAAATGATGAGACAATGAGATGAAGGAATAAAACATGAAAAATGAATACAAATCATGGAAAATAATACCTTGAATGATTCCTTGTAAATGATTTCTTTTAAATCTAAAACTCAACATGAAATGGCCATGAAGGAAGTTGATCTTGGTCTTGACAATAGGAGGACAACAATGCTTGATCTTGGATCTTCAATGCTACATTACAACACTAGATAAATAACATGATTGGTGCTTGATATGCTTGACATGATGATGGATCTTAAATTTCTACAATAATTGATGAATAATTATGTCATTAAATGCCTTTAAAATGATCTTGAATGCTCTCTAGATGATCTTGTAAAGTCTTAGAATTCTTAAATATTGAATGCTTGAATTGATAATATGTATACCTTATTAAATGATCTCATTTATATAGGAAATCCATCTAAGATCCCGTGTGTTAGATCCCAAAGGCTAAGATACATGAAATTTGAACTTAAAATATAGCTTTTCTTTCTCAAAACCTTGAAAATAGGACAAATGGGACTCATTCACCAACTTGGGTGAATGGGCCCCACTTGGATGGGACTCATTCACCCAAAGTGTTGAATGTGTCCCATAGGGCCTATTTTGATTGCCAAAATTGTGACAAGTGTGTAAATTAAGTTTATTTATTGATCTTGTCAGGTATTTGATTGAAATATTCCTTGGGATGAATAATATAGGGTCTTTGAGTCCTATTAATGATGATGTTAAGGCCCTAAATGCAAGAGGGCCCAAAATACAATGTGAAAGTGTAAATAAATACACTTTACAACATTAAATTAAGGAAAAATTGGGTCTATTTAGCTTTAAAAGGTCCAAAACCCTATGTGAATGTGTAAAAAACACTACAACACTAGATTAGGTTCACTTAATTTACAAGCCTCCTCTATTTAATGTGAAGGTGTCAATAAATAAACTCTACAACATTAAATTAGGAAAAAGTTAAGTTTATTTAGCTTAGAAGGGTCCAAAACCTAATGTGGATGCGTAAAACTCAGCACAACACTAGATCAAGGTGATGTCAAGTCTTATTTATCATTAATTATTCCCAAATTAAGCATGGAAAAGGCATACCCTTTTTCTGTCATTACACTATTTTATAATCTTGACAAAGCTTATCAACTAAAAGAAAATTAGTATTTTATTCAAGAGCACATAAAACATCATGCAATTTACCATTAGGAACATTCACATCTCTAATTGCTTCTACTTTACAATTATGATTGTTAGCAAGTTGAAGAGGAACATTTGCAATATCAGGTTCAATAGAATTAAAAAATTATTTATGTGAAATAACATGTTGAGATGCAGCTAAATCAATAACCCATTCAAGAGGATGACGAATATTATAACCACAAGTAAAAGCATGTCTAGATTGATTTGCATTGTTTTGAAACATAGGATTATTTTGCTATTGATTATTTTTCTTCATATGGATTTTTCTCATTTTGCTTCTTAAAATAAGTGCAATGAGGTCTCTTAGAGGAAGTATCCTTCCTAGAATCATTTACATTATTATAATGAAGTTTATTATTATAATGTTTCTTGTAATGTTGTTTAAATTTTTTCTTATGATTAGACAAAAAATTATGTTCATTAGACTTAATATTACCAAATTGAATCAACTTAGCTTCTTCTTGTCTTAATAAATTACAAAAAAATATCATAAGTTAATTGAGTATCTAAAGAAGGAATAACTAATTGAGCAAGAATATTAGTAATGAATTACTGAAATCACCTAGGAAGGCATTTTTTTAGAATAAGATGAAGTAATCTAAGATCTTCTAATGCTACCCCTAAACCATGGAATTTACTATTCAAAGGATCAAATTTTAATAAAAAATCATCCATAGACTTGAAATAAAAATACCTTAGATCTTGAAGTTTTTCTTGAATTTGAATCTTTCTAGATTCATTTGAACTATCATCACTAGTCTTGAGTTTGTCCCATGCTTCATAGGCTATTGTACATGTCCCAATGTGAATATGTAGTTTGGGTGACATTTAAATACCTATGAGGCCAAAGGCATCCTCATTCTTGAGCTTCCATTTTTCTTGTTCATCTTAGGATGCAAAAAGACCAAGTTTCAATTTGGGATCCATAACAACATCCAAAAGATGTTTAAAATGAAAAGTAAAAGAGATGTGAGTTTTCCAAGAATGATAGTTAGAAGAATTAAAGTAGACATGATTGCAATAAAAATTCACAACTTTCTTTATAGAAAAGATTATAAATATTGTAAATATTTTCTTACAAAAAGAACTACCACTCTTGACTGAATTAAATCTTAAAAAACCTCTTTAGATTAAATAAAATTAAAAAAAAAAAAAATCCCCCTTTACGAGGAAAATAAAATGTCTAAAAAAAATTTCTCTTTCAAAAATTATATCAATTTGAAAAAATTAAAAAAAAAAAAGCCAATAAAAGAGATTAAAGGGTTTTTTTAAATCTATTAAATTTGTTTGAAAGAAATAAATAAATTTAAAAATTTTAAAAATATTAAATGAATAAATATTTTTATAAACTATTAAAAGAAATCTAAAAGATGAAAAACTTTATTAAAAACTTAAAACTTGAATTTAGATAAAGCTCTTTCTTCAAAAAATATGGGTGGGAAAAATCTTAGAGATATTATTATTATTTTTTTAAACTTTTCTCATTCCCATGAAAATATTTTGGTGGCACTTTTGGTGAAGGGAAGGTGAATCTTATTTTAAAGTTTAGGTTTTAAAATAAACAAAAAAATTGATGGATTTTTCATGGGAGGATACAAACCCATAGAGCTACAAGGTAGACTAGGACGGTGCAACTTCAAGGATGGTAGTGAAACCAATGAGGTAGTGAACCCGCATCCACTAAAAGGTGAATTTATAGAGAAGAAAAAGAAACAATGTAAAAATAATTGAATGTATTATTTGTAGTGTCAAAAAATATCATTGAGGACATTTTAACACTTGTTTGGGCCCTCCTTGTTGAATTGAAGTTATTGTTTCCTTGATTTACTATTGTAATGTGGTTGACACATTCACATTAGGTCATGGGCCCTTGTGAACTAATGAATTAAAATGGTACCTTGCCAAAGTGTTGTGAAATGTTGTAACTCACTTTCACACTTTTCAAAAGTCTTATTAATTAATTACACCAGCTAAATCTCTTTTTAATCTTAATTTTTCCTTATTTTAAAGTGTTGTGAAATGTTCTAATACACTTTCACAATTTTATAGGTTTTTCATTAATAATTGGGCTTTGTTATGCTTTAATTGGCCTTATTTTTCATCTACAAGCCTCATTTAATGCATCTTTTCGAGGATAATCCTTACACAAACCAACATCCAATCATAATCTAGGCATTACAGGCTTGAATAGCCCGTATTCAATGATTTGGGACTCATTCACAACCTTGGATGAATGAGTCCCAACTAGATTTTGGAGTCCCAAACCTGGTTTCACACATTTCTAAGCATTTTCAAATTTATTCCCATACATTATGCCTAATAGGACTCATTTTCCACCTTGGGTGAATGAGTATTGTTTGGTCCAAAGTCAAAATTAATTCAAATTTATGGTGGGATTCTCTCCTCCTAGATCTAATGTCATCTTTTAGTGTTGTAATTTCAAGAATTCTTGCATAATTGAGTATAAATACAAGGTTCTTTCTCTCATTTTCACCCCTAGAATTCAAGTGTTCAACCTTATACTAAATTTGAGTTGGAAAGTTTTAAAAAGAGAATTCAAGGGCATATTATCAATAATTATAGAGAAACATTCAACTTTCAATCATCATGTCAAGAATTTCATGCATCATGTTTGTTTTGGAGCTAACAATTTTGGTGTAGGATATTATGATTGAAGCAAGAATTTAATTTAAGATCTATCACCTTCAAGCAAGAGTTAAGGCCTACATCCATTAGAGCCATTGAATTTATGTTTGTAGCATCTTATTGCTAGGGTTTGGTGATTTGCAACATCTTATTTTTCTCATTCATCATTAACCATTCATATTTCATTCTATTTCAAGGTTTGATTACCAAAATGGGGTTTGACCGAGGAAAACCCTATCCACTAACCCAAAAAAAAAAATCTCTCCTTTGTATGCGATTTCAAGGTCTAGGTTGCATATTTCCTAAGGAGCAAGATTGAAGGAAAGTTGTATAATAATTCAAAGTTGTCAAAGTTGTCATCAACCTTTGGAGAACCTTGGAGAAGACCTATAGGTTACAAATTATGGTTTTGGATATGGAAATCGATCGAGAAGGAAAAATTAGATAGAGAAGAGAAGGATCAGAGTTTAAATCTTTAGAAAACCATAACTAGACTAATTCACCACTTTAGTGAATGAGTCCGAGTTCCACTCAAAATTTAGATTTTTTGCAGATTCAAATACCCTTTCAGATTCATGTTCCCACACATTTTTCTAGAGTCTAGAATTATTCACCCAACTTCATGAATGAGTCCCAGTCAACATTAAATTCATATTTTCCAGTGTTTCAAAGCTTGATTCAATCATTTCTAGATTGTGAGGTGCACACATTATTTTCTATATAGTTTTCTATGTTGTTTTAATTACTTTTCTAGGTAATTTGATTGGCCATTCCATTGAATAAGGGTTTGTTGTTGCATCTTTCATTTCATTTTTCTTTCTAAGTTCTTACTTGGTGGTGAACCCCCTTATAGTTTCTAGTCAGCCCCTATGACATCTTGTTGGTTATTTTTTTAGAACCAAACTTCATCTCACCCAATGGCTATGAATTTTCTCCAATCTAATGATAAGCATGGGTAAAGATTGGCCAACAAACAAGTAATGATTACTAGGCCCTTACTTCTACGCTTCGACATCTTTGAAACCTAGAAGGGTGGCCCTTATTATGTTCATATGATATTCTTCTACCATTTTATCAAGAACATTTGAAGAAATAGAAATATTCCTAAAAGGTGCAAATAGATAAAATTCATCAAAGATTTGGCTGACCCTGAAGTAAATTTTTATCTACAATGAGGAATAACTAACACTTCATAATGATATGTTGTAATTAAAGGTGTTTAACGATTATAATTCTCATTTGGTGTTCTTGGACAGGTGTAAGACCAACTCATTTACATTTAGGAGGGCCAAAAGAATAGACCAGTGCTTTTTCTTCGAGTGACAAAATCATACTTGTAAAAATTTGTAATACATTAGAAATTTAGACTCGACATTTTTGGGCTATTGATGTATTGCATTACAATACTCAACTCACTATATTAAAAGCAAAACTACTTAGCAATCCTAGAATCTTCCCTCAAAAACTTGTGATCTTATTTTGGCATTTGATTAGTTTATTAAACCAACATAGAAATAAAGTCACTCATTCAATAAAAACAATTGAAGATAAATAAAAGGATCATTAATCATTTTATTTATAATTTATAGAACAAGATACATAGGAAAGACATATGCTTTTGGACTTGCATTTTCATTCATGAATATACTGCTACTTTTGTAAAAATAATTAATCTTATTACATGTTAGAATGTACCCTAAACTCTATACTATTCTATTCATTTGTGCATTAACTACAAGTTGCTCTTGCATGAGCTTAGTTTTCAACCTAGACCACCCAGGAGCCAAAATTTGAACCCCTATAACAAGCCTTGAAATCCCATTTATATAAACATGGGAGAAAGAAGCATCCACCCAAATTACACATTCAGTTACATTTGCATTTTAACTTAATTTCATTTCAATTTTAGAACCATCCCCAAATGGTTATATTTTCTTATTGTAAAGTGGGGGTGGGGGGGGAAGCAGAAGAAAAAACCCATATAGTTCATTGAAGAAGATCAACCAACCTTCTAGAAGGAACCATTCATCATTGCAATAGTGTCAAAATATGTCATCCACATCGATCAAAGAAGATTCTCCATGTCAATACCCAAGACTAAAGACTTATAGGTTCATTGAAGAAGACGAGCCCATTGTTGTGGTGGCAATGTCATAAAAAACAAAAATATAATTGAGCTGCTACTCTAATTATTTAGAATCAAAGTAGACATGCCTACTCTATGTTCTTGTTGAATCTAGAGAAGATACTACCTCTCCTTCACTAAAATCCTCCCAACCTACCAAAGTGACAAGGTATTGGGCATACTCTAAATCAATATCTCCTTCATCACTTAAAGGACTACCTGAATCCTCCCTCACAGAGTTATGCCTACCCATATAACAATCATAAGCCTTGTGGTACTTATTATTCCTCTTCCCACAAGACTTAGCCAAATTCCCATTAGAATCACCCTAGTTATGAACAACAAACCTACTGCTAAGGTTGTAAGTGCTCTTGACACCACCCTTAACAGAATTCTTAAGGGCTCTCCTCTTCTCCTTTTGATTTGTAGGAGCTCCTAGTGTTTCTTGTTCAATTTTAGGAGTATCATCCTACATCTCAAACATAATAGTCCTCCTAGACCTCTTAACCAGTTGGAATAACTCACTAGGTTTACTCATTTTCATAGAAAATAAAATAAGAACTAGTGAACCTTCATTTGTCTGGGAAAAAAATCATTGGTTTGTTTTCAAATTGAAATTTGTAGAGAAAAATCCCAAGACCTACAAAATTCTTATCAATCTAAGTGTAAAATGTGGGAAATTGATTAAAACCCTCACCAACCCTAGGAATTTAGAACTCATAAGCCAACTAATGCATAATTGGAATAGAGCAAGTATAAAGACCTACTTACTTGGGACAATTCCTTTAATATCTCTATAATTACTTGCCTTAGAGTCACATGCTTCTTGTTTGGTTCTAAACCAATTTATCAACTCTCAATAGCTACAAAAAATGAGATAAAACAATAGGTTGTTTGCATCAAGTAGATCAATTGGAGTGTGTAGCCACTAATTTTCAAAGAAGACTCATATGAGTGAGCTAACAACTAGCTGCTCAACATTGAATCTTTCCTATCTACTCACGCCCACAAAAGGATATGAAAATCACAGTAAAACCTTTCCTAGGAATTGGACATTCCAACAGGTGACTAATATCTCTCTATGGATGTTCATTTACTTGTCAAACTAGGGGATGTATACTTTAAATGGCACAGCACAATATATGCACTAAGAACTGGTTTCGGTCAAAAATTAGCAGAAATAAATACTTGGAAGGAATTCTATCTACGCTACAGGAAGGTAATGCAAAGTTATTTAACTCAACTATGATTTGATTAAAACAGAAACCATAACAGCTACGACTAAAACACAAACTATGAACTGGCCTTATGCTACAGGAACAGGCACAGGAATGGATTCCCTATGCTGCAGGAGCAATACAAGACTGAATTTGTATGAAAACTTCAAAGATGAAAGCTAACTGAAAATCAATAGAAAAGAACAGCTAACTAACTAGCTATAGATACTTACTAAGTGGGCCCCCTTAGCAAGCATCTACTGATTACGCAGGTGCTGAACTCAGAACTTCATCAAAATTATTCATGAAAACATAATGGTATACATTGCTTTGTTGATATAAACTAACAACAAACTCTGTCTCTTGCCAAACAGATTTTGCTTTTCATTATCATACTGACTCTTACATGATATCTGCTATCTTTCTATCACTATGCTTCTATCTTACTCTAACTATCATCTCTTCTCTCACTCGCGCAGGAGGAGTACTTTATTTAAAATTAGGAGAGCAACTAACTAACCCTATCAAAGAAAGACGTGGAAGTAAAGTGTATCCCAGAATCAAGGAACAAATTTCATAAATGAATTTATGCATTCAACCCGATCCGAAGAGAATCTAGCACTCCACTCTTTCTAGATTGACTGTCATTAAAAATCTTTCCCAATGGTTTCGGTCAAAGAGTCTTCTCTGAAGCTTCTTCAAAGTCGTGCAGGAAATGGACTTTATTGCAAGGCCATGATCAGCTATGCTTGACTTGATCATTCTTCAACAACCTGCGAAACAAAAGGTAACAGATACGGAAGAAAAGGCATATGGCACATACACAATATCTGTTCATTAATCACACATTTAAATCTATTTCATCATTCAAAAACTATATGTGATATACCAGTCATTTAGGGAGTCAACAGGGTAATAAATGTAGTCAAGTCAACACAATAAGTTGCAGGAATATGCAAATGTTTTGCTATAGGATATCCCCATAAAAGGTTTCAAAAGAGTTTTAAACAACCATGAATAACAAAAGTAAAGGCATTAAAAGTTCATCATAATATCCAAACTATGAGCATATTTTGGGCTCATCACTACCCCCTACTTAGCCTAATGTTGGTCCTCCAGCACTAAATTTTTTGGTGGTTTATCTGAAGTCAGTGGTTACTACATGACTCTGAAATGGAGTTCCAAACATGTAATAAAATCCTCTGAAAGCCTGGCACCTTTCATACCTACGGTCTTCTAAATCATCATTAAGATTGGTAGCCTAATAAGGATGCAGGGGCCACATTAGCACAGGAGGTTTGAATGTCAATGGCAACCATAGTTCAAATCTCTTTTGAAGTCCCAACTGTATATATCTGCTTGATCGTTTAAGATCTGCTGTGAAATTTAGGGGACTGAGAGGTTCGCATCTTCTTAGTCCAACAGTTAATCTTTCCCACCTTTTCTCACTTCTGGTGTATGCTAGTCTCCAAAATGAATATGATAGTTCCTGAAATTCATCATATACCTATTTCCTCAGATCAAATATCTTCTCTCTGGCTGTAATATTATTAATGCCATATGTTAGAGCAAACCAACTTTTCAACATTGCATGGGGGTCTGAACTTTGAGAGCGTAATGGAACAGGCTCATTTCTCTTAGCTTCCTCATATATTTCCCATTGCCTACCATAATTCACTTCATTTGCTGCCCATGACATAAATGATCTCAAATGGATATCACCAATATACAGAAGAGGGTTCCATTCTGTTTCAGATGGAATTAAGAAGCCATGTAAATAAAATTCACATAGAGAATTTCTTAACCAATTAGGGGTTGCCTGGTATGCCTTGTAAAATTCTTTAGCGATGTGAAGTATAGGATCTTGATTTCTGGAAATTATAATTAGTTGGAACCATAAGAACTGTTCCTTAAGGCACAGAGCATAAACTCTGGGTGGTGGTCTGCATTCCATAATCTGACTAGTTACTTTTCACATTTCATCCATTTTTTCTTTCAACTCAACAATTTCCTACTTCTGACTTGCAATTTCCTTTTTTAGTTTCTTCCTTTCTACCTCCCATAGAATTTTTTGCATGTCAGTCTGAGCTATGTGTTGGAAAGTCAGGGTTTGCAATGTAACTGTTTCCCAGTTAGCTTTGACATATTTTAGAAACTCAATCAAAAATGTCTTCTTATAAACAACAATGGCTTTACAAGTTGTAGGGTGAAATGTAGCTTCACTAGGCACATTCAATTATTCAGTCAGTTCCTACTCTTGCTGTAGTGGAGAAGACTACGCTTCCTCCGAAAATTGCATAGCAGCGGTAGCCAAGTCATCAAGATTTGGTAACCCTTGCTCATTATGCTCCATTTCCTTTGTCTCAACTTGTTCCTCTTTAGGAACGAATGAACTCTGTGTACCATTTTCAGACACATTATGAGAAACATCAAATTCAAACCCTACAGACCCTTCTAAAATTATAATAACCTCTGGTTGAGGTGAAGCAGGGGAGGTCCTATATTGTTTCCTTGTGGAAACTCTTCTTAGCACTGGTGCGGCTGTAGGAGATGTTCTAGTAGCCTTCCTTTTTCTGGTCTACTTAGAGGGCTCTGCCCTGCCAGAGGATGATGGTGAATTGGTGTTAGCAATAGGTGTTGTTGTAGGAGAGACGGCTGTAGGGGAATGTGCTACAGGAGAAGAGCATTTCCTTTTCTGAGAATGAGGGTTAGACTCTAGGGTTTGTTCTGCCCTAGACAAATCACCTACCTTTGTTTTTCCCTTCTCTCTCCTAGTGGAAAACCTAGTTTTTACTCGAGTAGAGGATTCTAGTGGGGGAGCTGCAGGACCAGGTGCTACAAGAGTAGATGACCCTTTCCCTGTTCTACTAGTAGACACAATTTCTTTCTTCTTTTTCTTAGGCCATGGGGTAAGTACCCTAGGGGGTTGTGGAATTTGCAAGCTCTTTTGGGCAATGAATTGTTGTCAGGAAAGAGGTGAGACATCTCTCAAAGAGTGTTCAATCAGTAATTTGATAAGGCCATGGTGAGCAACATAATTATCTTTCCCTTGTTGGGTTTCGTGGGCACTTTGTTCTAGAAATTTTAATAGAAAATTCATAACATTTTCAACTAACCCATGCCTCATATGACTTAATAATTTGAAATGATATGAATGTAGGTAGGAGAAATGGCCTTCACAGGTTAAATAGCTAATTATGTAAGCGGTGTATTCTGAATAAGGAGGAGGCAACGGTACCCGCTTGCATCCCTGCTTGGAGACTTCCAAAAGTCCATCAGTGGGCATTGAAAACTCAACCCTTGCAGTGGAAGCATCTAAAGAAAAATTTTCTCCAACAGTTGGAAGTCCAGTTACTTCAGCAATTTTATCTTTAGTTGTAACAACCGTTAGACCCCATACAATGGCTTCCCCTTTAGAAAGGGTTCTCAAAAATTCTCCAGCGGCCTCCTCATCAAAAGAATTTAAACTCAAGAAATAGTTTAACCATCCACAGAGGCTGAATACGTGGATTGTTTGAGGATTTTTCAATAATAATTCATGAGCTACAGGCTCATGTCGCACCAGCTAACCACCCATGTTCATAGTTTTCCCCTAGTTGAATTCAATTCCTTGCTGAAAATTCAAATTCTCTGTTTCCCTTTCTGCTCTGGTTTTTCTTCTGTCATGCCGTCACATTTCTTTCTTTTCCAAAAATGAACTTTTTGAACAAGCAGTTTTAATCATAATTTACAAGAAAAATATGCAATAAAGGACATGTGATCATATTTGGAAAGTACCAGAAAAATAATAAAGGTTATTTGCGTAGTTATGGCAGCGATGAAAAGATAGGTTTTAAAAGGTGGATTACCCCACCCCCTACTTAGAGTATGACATGTGTCCTCACATGTACTAAAGAATAGGCAAAGATCGGGTAATAATGACTAATACTGTCATAGCAGTAAATGAATAGAATAAAATAAATCAAATATACAATAACAAAAGATATGGCATACCTTTGATATTTGCATGTACGTGTGAAGAAAGATGACGGTGTCTACATGAGTTGACAGTTGGGAATGATATCTTAATTAAGGGTGATGCAGATAGATGAAGTGGATGGCTGATGTGGGAAAATGAGATGAATGGCTGGAATGGATGGATGGGATGGATGGAATGGATGGATGGGATGGATGGATGGAAGATAAAGAAATGAGATGGGGCGATAAATGAGAATGGAGAAAAAGGGGTTTCCTTTTAAAAAGAAAACCTTTATTATGAGCATGTTTTTTTTAGAATTACAGTGAAGCTGCAGGAGAAAGGCTAAAGCCTTCAGCTGCAGGAAGAGTAGTGGGAGGAACCTGAATGAACTACTACATGAATTCTTCTTTTGGAACTAGTTTATGGTACAACTGAAGTTAGTGGCCATTAACTAGCAATTTGAAACGGACTGGATCAATTGTCACCAGTTGTACAACTTCGTTGTCAAACACATTCTCAACTTCATAGGGGCCAAGATAGCGTGTTGTGAGATTACCTTGGTTCTCTTAATATCTAGAATCATATAACAGAGCCCAATCACTAGTAGAAAATTTCTTGGTTTTAATGTGTTGATCATGCCATTTCTTCTTTTGCTGTTGGATTGCTTTTGTGTGCTGCAGGGCTACTTTTCTCATTTCATCCAAAGCATTTAGTTGTAGGAGACGGTCCTTCTGTGCTTTAGATATTTCCATATTGAGTTCAAGAGTTGTCCTCAAAGTTTTGTGCTCAAACTCTATGGGCAACATGGTTATTTTCCCATAAAGCAGCTCAAAAGGTGTAAACCCAGTTGTTATCTTCCATGTAGTTCTGTAGGCCCAAAATGCTTCAGGAAGTTGATTGCTCCAATCTTTTCTATGGAGTTGCACTATCTTTGTTAGGATCGCCTTAATTTCCCTATTTGTTACCTCTGCCTGACCATTGGCTTGAGGGTTATAGGGGCTAGACTTCCTATGTTTGATCTTATAGTCATTCATTAGTGCAGTGATAAGATTCGATGTGAATTGAGCTCCTTGATCAGTTACAAGCTCTCTGGGAACTCTAAATCTACTAAAAATTTGTTCATACAGAATTAGCAACCTTGTTATAACGAGTATGAGTCATAGCTTTTACCTCAACCCACTTTGTTACGTAGTCCATGCAAACTAGAATGTATGACTTGTCATTTGATGGTGGATCAATTGGTCCTACAAAATCCATTCCACATTTATGAAAAGGGGTGACTATTACCTATGGATATAGTGGCATTTCATCTGACTTGGTTGGTCTTCCCATACATTGGCATCTGTCACATTTCCTTGTATAGGCCACAACATCCTTGTGTAATTTTGGCCAGTAGTACCTTGTTGTAAGAATCTTCATTGATATTATTTTTGCTGCAAAATGTCCCCCACATGGTTCATCATGGCAAGCATGCAAGATATCATAAGTCTCATCTTCTCTTACACATCTTTGCATCACTTGATTAGGTCCAGTATAAAACAGACAATTTGCAATCCATGAAAAGTTAAAATTTTTCTCTATTAACAATTTCTTTTCTTTTGGAGAAAAGTGGGCTGGTATTCTGCTTGCTGCTAGATAATTGGCAATGTTTGCATACCATGGTGTATGTGCAACAATGGAAAACAAGTGTTCATCTGGGAACCTATCATCAATGACTTTGTGTTCAACAGGTGCAACTGATTGAAGTCTTGATAAAAAGTCAACTACAACATTAACTCTTCCTAGTTTGTCAATTATTGTAATATCAAATTCTTGTAACAATAGGAGCCATCTTGCCAATCTACCAGAAATGGTAGGTTTGTTCATCAGATAATTGATTGCTACATGGTCAGTATGGATGAATATCTGATAACCTGTGACATAATGCCTAAATTTATTCAAAGCATACACTACTATGAGCAATTCATTTTCTGTAACAATATAGTTGAGCTCAGGACCTTGAAGGTTGTTGCTGATAAAGTAGATAGCATGCTCAATTGAATTTTCTTTTTGACTTAAAACTGCTCCTATACCAAAATCAGAGGCATCAACATGTATGTGAAAAGGAAAATTCCATTTTGGCCCTTGAAGAATAGGGGCTTGAGTAAGCAAGTCCTTTAGTTGTAGGAAAGATTTTTCACAGGCCTTCATCCACTCGAATTGAGAATCCTTAGTTAACAAGGCATAAAGTGGACTAACAATTTTACTGAAATATTTTATAAACCTTCTATAATACCCTGCATGGCCAAGGAAACTTCTAACATCTTTTTGTTTTGCAGGAGTTTTTAAATTTAGAATAACTTCAATTTTAGCAGAGTCGACCTGAATTCCATTCTTTGAAATATGATGACCTAGAACAATACCTTCTTCCATCATTAGAAAACACTTTTCACTATTTAGAAACAAATTTTTCTCTCTGCACCTTTTCAATACCTTTTATAAATTCACCAATGCTTCTTCAAATGTGACTCCATAGGTAGTGAAATCATCCATATAAATCTCCATACAGTCATAAGATATATCAGCAAAGATACTAATTACTGCTCTCTGAAATGTTGCTAGCGCATTGCATAGACCAAAAGGAAAGACCAAATAAGCAAATGTTCCCCATGGACAGGTAAAAGTGGTCTTATCTTAATCTTCAGGGGCAATTTTTATCTAATTGTACCCACTGTAACCATCCAAAAAGGAAAAATATCTTTTTCCAGACAATGAGTCCAGTACTTGGTCTACAAATGGTAGTGGAAAGTGATATTTTTTAGTGGGCAATGTTCAACTCTCTATAATCTACACACACTCTCCATTTTCCACCTTTCTTGGGAATAATAACTAATGGAGAAACCCATTGACTATTAGAGATTGGATAAATAAAACCAACATCAAGCAATTTTTGAAGCTCACTTTTAACTATTTCTTTAAGTGATAGATTTACTCTTCTTTGAGGTTGTCTAACTGGTAAACAATCTTCTTTGATATATATCCTGTGAGTACAAACTTGAGGATCTATTCCTTGCATGTCCCCATATTTCCATGCAAAAGCTTTATCCTGATTTTGTAGCATTTTTAATAAGATAGCCTATTGAAATTGTGATAGTTTGCTATTGATATTCAAACAGTGACCTGGAGACAATTCTATATACTTAGTGAGATTACTCATAGAATCTATAGGTGATGTTTTTACCTCTTGTGGAAGAAAGTTATTAAAAATTGCTGGAAGTTTAGGCAGTGAACTCTACGAATTTGGTTACTGCAAGAAACATTGTAGATGGATGCCACTTGGATCAGATGAACTACCCGTATCAGAGTTGTACTCTAGAATTTGAAAAAGCAAAGCATCCTCACTTTGAAGTTGTGAGAATGGATCATTTTGAAGCATCATTAATTGAGTCAAAGAATTGGTTTTTTCAGTTTCTTCCCCCACATCTGGCCAAACAGGTTGGGACAAATCTAGTTGAGGTCTAGCAGGCGGATACAAAGCCAATTTTTTGTGGACTGTCCATCAGAAATGGTCATATCTCTAGAACGAAATCCTATGAAAGCATCAGCAGTTGCTAACCATGGTCTACCAAGGATAACTGGATACCCTCCTAAAGTTGCCTTAACTAATAATATTGTGAAATCAGCTGGATACTCCCAAGATTCAAGAGTGACAATTACATCTTCCACCATCTCATCAAGTTTAACTGTGGGTGTAGACCTAATGTTTGAAATGTTCAAGGAGTCCATAGTATGCTTTGT